>CM074279.1:3950000-4165000 GCA_037194245.1 Opsariichthys bidens
TTTCCGTACACCTTTAAACCACCCTTAAACCTACCCATAACACCCATAAAGTGTTTTGCCAATACAATATGAAGACAATAAGTACATTACACTTATTTTTTCATGCAAGTACATAGCAGTTAAGGCCACATAATAGAAAGTGGGACCATTGCAATCAGTCTGATGATGCTTACCATGGCCGAGCAGTTATAATAATCTTTATGTGTTGGCTTCCATGGCTTCAGACATCTCCAGCAAAATCCATGATTACATTTGGCACATGTCATACTACATGGAGATGGATACAAGGAATAAATTTAGTAGTAAGGTTAACAGTCATTTAAAAATAACAACTAGATAAATAATACACATTATCTGATATTACAATTTCTTTATAAACAAAACTGAAGCGCACCTTTAAGGATACGACACAAAGTAGTGTAGTTCAAAAAAGTAAACGAAGAAAAATCGACGCCTTCATAGTAGTAGTGATGAAACCTATTAAAGCATGTACACTCACTGTAGGCAACCCTCATTCTTCTCAATCTGTGCCTGGCAGCTGGGGCATCGCTTGGATATAAGTTTGGCCAGGTGTTTACTCTGTGCTTCCATACTCATTCCCTCATAATAGCCTCCATCATCCATCCATTGAGACATGTGACTGCAGCTGGCTGGGTAGTGTGCCTGATGATTGGACGAGAGAGATTATTGAGGAGGCATGAGTACAGATTACACAGCACAAGCACAGGTGTTAATCTCAATCATTTCATAAAACCATGGCTAACTTTTAATGCTTATTGAGTGTCTTACAATACATGTGTAACCGTATTTAATGTGGAAGATTTCTATTAAACTGTATTTTAAACTGTATTCTAAACTATTATAGCTATATTTAACTCCATCTATGTTGAGGCTTATAAGAGAATGGAATGTTCTCACATAAAATGAGTTGCCATTAATAAAAACCCATGAGATGATCTTGTGCTGATGTGATGAACTGATTACTCTTTGTTCTACCATCATATGAATAATCATGTGATGAACTGAGATCTTGAGTCACATAATATAGGTTGGGGCCAAATGTTAACAATGGTGGCATAGATAAAATGAATTGACTTGGATCAGAGTGCATGGAAAACTGTATACAAGACCAACTGACCAACTTGGATTTACATCTGATAATAAAGTCGATCTTTAGGCATCAAAACCAAAGATTTTGAGAGTGATTTTTTTTTTCACAGAGGTGGCAAAAGCCATGACATCACAATGTACTTTTTTTTTTTTTTACTGTATTAAGAGTACAACCACCAAAAAAAACAAACAAAAAAAAAGCACAAAATACAATAAATACTTTATTCAAATCCAACAAAAGGCAGTAAAACAAACACTACCATGATCTATTATTAATTTGTTATTATGTGCTTTATTGTCACAATGCAATGCAAAACATCTTAATGGTGAAAAATTAGGAACAATTAAGATTAATATATTTTTGAGTCTCTTATGCTCACAAAGACTGCATTTATTTGATCAAAAATAAGTTAAAAAAGAAAAATTTGTGAAATAGGTTTATAATTTAAAGTTTTCTTTTATAATACATTTAAAATATGATGATAATAAGAACAACAACAAGAACTGCAAGCGGTTTGAAAGGAGGAAGAGCAAAAACAGCAGGAATTGAACGCACATGAAAAACAGCTGATTTAGAAGAATGAACTCAAAATGAGCAGAAGTTCAGATGTGAACAAACACAGAATGAACAAAAACACACTTATGTCTAATCCAAGAGGAATAAAGATTAGTACAACGCTTACCAGGGTAATAAAGAAATTTAAATCACACAACATCTCACACAATTTCATAAAGTTGCCCCACACAGAACTCGGACCCACAATCTCTGGATCAGGTGCCTATCAATCATCTCATTGTGTCACAAAGCTCAGAAGTTTAAGTGAGAATAAACTCAAAATGCTGATTTTTTTTTTTTTATAAAAATGCAACGCATGTTATGTTTGATAAGTTCAGTTTGTTTAATTCTCAGAAAGACTCTGTCTGGAACAGAAGCAACTTTTACTAAAAATAAGGACACAAATACAGGAGCCATATTTCTCAGGAACGACAGCGAATATCGAAATTCCTCCAGTCATTTCTCTGTGGCTCGGTCCAAAGACAATCTGAGCTGAATTTGGACAAAATTAGGTCAAATTTGTAGGAGGAGTAGCGAAAAAAAAACAGTATTTCATTTGCTTCAATATGGCGGACAGTCGCATTAAAGGAAAACCGTCGGAATTGGCATAAACCAGTGAACAAAACGACAAAGAGAACAAAATTTGGACAAAAGCATTTTTGCGAAAATCGTTATATTTCTGGAGGACCAGGTTGCGCTGTGTTCAAACTTCTGAGGTATCTATAGGACATTCTGATGTCAACCAACCAATTTTTATGAAGATGTGTCAAATTGTTTAAAAGATATTGCAATTTATGTCAAAATTCAAAATGGCCATCACAATGAATTCGCCATCACAACGAATCCATAGATACCAAGATCCCGATTTTCGAAAGTTATGAGTCAAAAACAGCCATTTTTCATATCTCATGACTTGTAGGGGGCGCCGTTCCCAAATTTGGCATGGACCCTCAGATCATGGTTGTGACGAAGAGTACCAATTTTCATTTCGATTGCTCAAAGTTTGGCGGAGATACAGCCTCAACCAATTTTGGGTCGACCTCATTAAGACGGCAACATAACTTTTGAACAAAGATGAATAATAAAAAAATCTGTTCAGTTATTTCTGTGCAGCTCGGTCCAAAGACTATCTGATCAAATTTTGGAGGCGTAGTGAAAAAACTGAATAATGTACTTTTCAAAATGGCCACTACTGTAATGGGCAGTCTTAATAAAAGAGTTAAATGGAATCAGCATGTTTGATTTTTCTAGAACAAAGGGTTCAAAAGTTTTAACCTTCAGAAAAGTGAATTTTTGAACTGGTGGTGGCGCTATAGAGTTGGTTCTAGAGACTCCAAAATCGGTCCAATCACTATTCATGACCATCTCTACAACTGTGCCAAATTTCATCATTTTCTCTTGCTCTGTTGATAGGGCTGCCATTGACTCCCATTTGGAAAAAATAAGAAGAAGAAAACTTCGGGGCTTCGTCCCAAACAATAATGCATTATTTCTATTAAAATAATAATAATAATTTATTCATGTGACACTGAAGACTGGAGCAATGATGCTGAAAATCCAGCTTTGCATCGCAAGAATAAATTACATTTAAAAAAAAATATGAAAATCGAAAAGTTTTAAAAATATTTAACAGTGTTACTGCTTTTACTGTATTTTTCGATCAAATAAATGCAGTCTTAGTGAGCAGAAGACACTTCTTTCAAAAATCTTAAATGTTCCAAACTTTTAACCGGCAGTGTGTAGAGTTATGACCTGCACATGATCTCAACAAGTTTCTCTATATCAGTCACTCTTTGAAAGTCACCTCTGGGAAGTTACAGCTGAAACAGGAAGACCAGCAGCACTTAGAGCAGGTGCCCATGCTACCAATGTTCTCCTTGCACAGGATCTGGTCACAGCCCTGAGGGTTGGTGCACCAGGTCAAGTTGGAGCAGCACTCCACAAAACCTCGCAGAAGGGCACTGTCATACTGCAGGAGAAAGCAGAGGTTACAAACTCATTCTCCGGTCCCTCAACCCACTGAGTGAGTATGTGTTGACCTTGGACATACTTTGGCAATGGTGTCCTTATCAGTGAGGATGTTGTGGAAGAACTTCGAGGTCGGCTGAGCCCGACAGTCTGTGATCGGACAGTCGCAGTTCATGACCAGATTCTGTTCGATACGAGCAGTGAGGTACTCCTGCCAGCAGGACTAATGGGAAACAGATAAATGGCATGACAAAAGTAAATACACAGTTCTGCATAGCGTCGCATAAACGTTTAAACATGGGGCGTGACGAAATCTTGAGCCAGGAGATCTCGCGAGTTTAAAACGTGATGATTTCTCAGACGTGAAAAGCTGTCTCCCGATATTGCCCTGATAAAATGTGAGGGTGAAATCGTCACATTTACATTTTCATTTTGCTTTTTATAGAAATAAAAACCATTTAATTCCGTTGGATAACGGTCGCTTCAATCCCATTCAGCTGATCAAACATGAGCTGCAGAGTCATACGTAGTGCAGCAGGAATCAGAGATCACCGATCACGTGACTAGAGTAAGTGACGAGATGACTGACGAGACCATGGCGATGGATTTGTTGCACAACAGAGCCTAAGCATCTGACAAATGTCTTATCTTGTAGAGTATGCGCGATCGCAGAAGTAAAACGAGAGCGCACCTTCAAACGTGATTTCAATACTTTGCATTTTTAAAGCGGCTCCCTGATGACATTCATTACAAGATGATTAGATAAAACAATTATAATGCATCAGCAGACTATTTTATGGCGAAGTATTTCATCATTAAGGATGTCTTAAAAATGCGATGTAAAAAATCTCGTCTTTTCTCGTTCTCGTGAACTTAATCTTGTGCCTTGTCACACCCCTAACCAATACATATGAGTGTTTCTGACATATTAATGAAATCAAAACTGAATAACGAAATTAGTCTGTATGTTAGCAGTTGGTCACCTATATGGTTGTGTATCTCCCAAAAAAAATGGATCAAAAATGTGTGTGATCCACTTGCACTCAACAGAATCAAATGCTTCATAAATTGAGAATATGCCTCCCTCTAATACTTCCTGCAACCAACAAGCAATTGGATCCAGAAAATCATGCTTCATAACTTTACATAAAATATAGACATGGCTTTTTTCAAAAGTTTGGGGTTGGTAAGATTTCTTTAATGGCTTTTGAAAGAAGTCTCTTCTGCAAACCAAAGCTGCATTAATTTGATCAAATCACAGTAGAACCGTAATATTCTGAATTATTATTTCAATTTAAAATAGCTTATTCTTATTCAAATACATTTTAAAGGCAATTTCTTCCTGTGACGCAAAGCTGAATTTTCAGCATCTCAGATGATCCTTCGGAAATCTCATATGTTGATTTACTGCTCAAGAAATATTTATCATCAACGTTGGAATAAGTTATGCTGTTTAATACTTTTATGGAAACTGAAATGAATTTTTTTCATGAATACAAAGGAATTTTAAAGGAAGCATTTTTTTTGGTAACATTATAAATGTGATTATGGTCATATTTGAATAGAATAGAATAAATAATAAAAAAAAAAAAAAATCTTACTCCCCCAAAGTTTTGTACAGTAGTGTAATCTGAGAGGGTTTTAACCCCACACTCACCCTGCAGCAGTAATGCATGCAGCAGAGCATAGGAGGGGGGTCACTCTCTTTGGACTGGGAAAGGCACACAGGACATTGGGCCACGGGGCCCGGGGCCGGCTGGGGGTTGCGGATCTTGAGGCCGGCAGCCAGGACCAGGGCGTCTGGGTCGTCAGTGTACCGCTGGATCAACAAGTCCACGTTCCATTTGCAGTGCATGAGTAGGTGCTCAGCCCGGTCCAAATCCAGGCTCAGGGTTCCCGCCACCTGCTGAACGGTGCGTTGCATCAGCTGCTTGACCTCCTCTTGAGTCATTGTGCGACCCATGGAGAACAGCACAGCCTCCAGCACGCCGTCCTCTGTATGCTGCGGGGGAACTATAAGGCCTCCCAGGCTGCAGAGGGAGATATAAACACACACACACACACACACACACACACACACAAACAAAATGTCATTATGTGGACTTGTGGGATATGGCATTGCAGACTTTCTCAGGGAAGGGCATTTTGATTCTTAACAGCAGGCCCAGACAGAATCTGCAGACCTTTCCACATTAGCAGTGCTGATTTTAGGGGAAAATCTGTGGAATGGATTTTGACAACTAATGGTACTAAATAGTAGAATATGAAATAACAAGGAAATTAATGGTACTAGAATTTCATTGGTAGCTGAAAGAATGACTAGCCTTCCAATTCTGTGGAACTCTGCAGTGCTTTTCCATGTGGACTTACTCCTCAACATATATTACCATATAAAACTACAACACTTATTGAACATTTATCCTGAGCAAATATAGATTTTAACTTCTTGATGTACAGCAGTTTTTAATAAGGTATCAACAGGATTATTTCTCTGTATAAAAGTATAAATGTAAAAACAATATATCAGATTTAAAATGAATATGTAAAAACTAAATTTAGGGATAAAGAAGAATGTTACCTAAAGTTTTACGCAAGAATGAATGTGTATATTACAAAACACTAAATCATTCAGCTAAATCTTGAAATAAAATTATTCATTTCTTTTTACATGGAATAAATGAGCAACAAACATGATTCAAAATTTAAAATGTCTTTATTTTTTATGTATTAAACAAATGCCTTAAATCACTTTTTTCAACATATCTAGCATAACTATGGTAAAATTATGTGCTCAAGAAACATAATTAGATTTTTAAAAAGCGGACAAAAATAACACTTTCCTAGTAGACAAAACTTGAAGTTCTGTCATCATTTACTCACTCAGATAAGACTGTTGTTCATCTTCAAAACACAAGAACAGATTTAAATTAGGCCTTGAAACATTAAAATTAATTAGCACACCGAATATGCTAAATGGAAGTTAAAACAATCTTATTTGACACACAACAACCAATGAGGTTTTTGCATGTTGCCACTCGAGTACAGTTTGAGCTGCAATCGGCGATATTTAGTCAATGACTATATGCGAATCAAATCGGCATCTCATCATTTATGGTGTCTTTCTGTCCTATTTAATGCATGAAAGTTCAGAATGTGTGAACTTTCAATAGAGGATGAGACAACATTAAAGAGCTTCATTTGTGTTCCGAAGATAAACGAAAGTCTGTTTGAAACAACAAATGAGGGTAAGTAAACGACTAAATAGTTAAACTAACCCTTCAACTACGGCACAGGCAGTGAGCTGCCTTTAAATTAGAACGGGACTGAATTTCATTCCACTGATGATCACAAATGTTAGTGCCATGAACAACAAGAAAAAGAGCATCTCTTAAGGCATTCCATTGGCTGACGCCAATATTGAGACAGACCCATGAGGAATGGACCAGCTCTGTCCTTGCGTAGGTCAAAGTTAGTGCAACTGCAGATGTTCAACCAGATAAAGTAAAAACAAGCAGCAAACCACTTCCTGTGCCAAAGTGAAAATCCTGCCTCACACACAGACTGCTCCGAAAAACCATTGAGCTGCCTTGCCGTCTACTGCTGACATAGGCAGCTAGCTTCTATGGCACACAAAACCTCTTGAATGATTCGGATGCTCTACATGCACAGCAGCTCCGCATATCCCACAAACAGCTCTATGCATAGGACACTCAACTCGCATCTCATTCCAAGAGTGTTTGATGTTAGTTAACGACAAAACGTGTTATTCATGCTGCGTATCTTCCTAATAGGTAGGCAGCTCACTAGGTTTTGGAATGGAGCAGCACACACAGGAAATTAAAGAGCTTACAACAAAAAAAAAGAAACAGGACAGGCAAGCTATTCGCCCCGACGAGAGCGACTGTTTGACATCAGCGCATCTCTCGTTTCAGAAAAAGAAAAGCCCTGAGAGGGGAGGGAAAAACTTCAGTGAAAGCCACGTTCTTTGCCTCCTTTCTTGCACGCGGGTCTAGGGTTCAAGGGTTAAGGGTCATCAGCACACCTGGTGTCGGCATTGCTGCCGCCGCTGCTCGCGGAGCTTTTTTTCCCATCGATCTTAAAGGAGAACTGCGCCTGGCCCTTTCTAGGTGTAGACGGGTCTTCCATCAAGAACTCCACGATGTGTGGGCTTTCCTCGTTGCGTCGAAGGTAGCCTTTGTTGATGACATGCATGATGCAGGAGAGCACGTCAGTAGTGCTGCAGCTGAAGCGAACCGAGGCACGAGTCCGACTCGCCTCCTGCTTCTGACACCTGTCCAACACCTGCAAAAGCACAAGAAACACGCAAAAAGCACAAAAACTCTCATCTTCAGTTACGTGTGTGTGTGGGTTTTTTTCAATAATCACAATATCACATATAATTAATAAAATCAATAGAAAATAATAAAACATAAATATATATATATATATATATATATTTTAGAGATGCACCGATAGGATTTTTTTGGGGGGCCGATAATTAATTAAATTATAAACAGATATTTTGATCATGTTTTAAATAATAAATATTGGCATCTGATACGTCGGTGCATCTCTAATACACACACATATACATAAACACACATTTTATATACATATTATAATATGTTATATATTATACACACACACACACACATATATATATATATATATATACACATATACATGTATGTATATATGCATGTATGTATGCATGCATGTGTGTATCTATATATATCTATTATATATATAATATGTTATATTATATTATAATATGTATATAAAATGTGTGTGTTTATATGTATGCATGTATATATATTATTATTATTTGTATATGTATTTATATATAAATAAGGGTTCCAGAGTGCGACCAAAATGGGAGTGCATGATCATGTTATTTGCGCTTGTGTAACAGAATGAGGT
This sequence comes from Opsariichthys bidens, assembly GCA_037194245.1. NCBI lineage: Eukaryota > Metazoa > Chordata > Actinopteri > Cypriniformes > Xenocyprididae > Opsariichthys > Opsariichthys bidens. Next base: position 3,958,555 of record CM074279.1, read on the forward strand.
ATCAGCAGCTGCTGCCGTCTGTAACGGTTTTGTTTTCAAAATGAACAAAACTTATTTATTGAACGAGTACATCATGAATCTGAATCGACCAACTGAGAAAATTGGTAGCACCAGTGCAACCAATGGAAAAGTTAGTCTGGAGCCCATATATATACACACATATAGACAGACAGAGATATAATAAAATATTTACAAAAATGTGAGGGGTGTACTCAATTCGGTGAGATACATTATATACACATACACGTATACAAACACGGTCAGAATTATTTATCACCATGACTGTGCCAATAACTCTGACCATGACTGTGTGTATTAATTAGTGTAAAAATCAGTTAAATCCGCATTTGTTGAAGTGATTTTAATGCTATCATTATTTAAATACTTTTCTATTTAAACAGTATGCTTTTTTTGCATTACAGAAATGAGATTTTTATTTATATTTATAAATATAAAATATTCATATATCACTTTTTTACAGAATGATGACAAGAATAATAAAATGGGTCTCTTGCAAAACATAGTTTCTACTAATTTGGGGATGAACTGACCTGGACATTCTCCTAACAGGTTTGTGAGTATTTTAACAAATCTTTAAATTCATTTTTTTTTTTTTTATTCAAAGGGCTCTACTATAGGTCATGCACTCTTCTACAGATCCATACTTTACCTTAAACACCAAATTGTCAATATGCATCTCCTTCTCATTCTTCATGATCTGCACAATGAGACAGTAGACGTAGTTCCTCTTCCTCTCTAGTGTGAGTGCAGCATCTTCATCCACATTCAGGTAGGTCTGCTTGGGAAGCAGGAAATGGTAACCGTTTCTCTCTGAGCTCTGTGAGAGGGACTTCTTGTTCAATCTCAGGACCCCTGAAAAGGCATTTTTTTTCTTTATAATTTGATTCAAAAGCACTGTTTTAATTCAGAATTCAATACTCTGAACTGAATGTCTAAATTCAGCGATTCAGATTTTCACATTTTTAAATGCATTTAAGAGTACACAACAAAAATTTGGTACAGTTTTGACAAAAGTCTTGTCCACCAAAGCTGCATTTTGGTTTATCAAAAATATAGAAAAACCATATTATTAATGTGATTATATACCATTTAAAATAATGTTTTATATTTTAATATAGAAAGCTGAATTTTCAGCAGCCATTACTTTGCACTTCAGTGTCACATGATCCTTCAGAAATCATTCTAATATGCCAATTTAAAGCCAGACTTTTATTATTTATTATTACTGAGCTTCAAATCGACTGCTGAAAATTCAACTTTGACCACAGGAATAAATTACATTTTTAAAAGCATTAAAATAGAAAACAGTTATTTTAAACTGTAATACTACTTCACAATATTAGTGTTTTTTTAACAGTATTTTTGATCAAATAAATGCAGCCTTGGTGAGATTTAAAATAACTAATTCTAATAACTAAAAATATTTTCCCTGTTGTATCCTAAGCAAGAAAATGAAGACTGATTGCTTATGAAGATTGATTATTTAAGAATCATAATTTAAAATCAAGGGAGGATTTTTATTTGATGTGTCACTTTGTTGTAATGAGGTGGTGCTCTCACCTTTCATGGGGTCCGGGCTACAGTCGGTGTGAGTAAGAACCCCCTTCTCTGCAGTGAGGGGTTTGAGGGCATGGCTCAGCATGGTGGGGGAGAGACCCGTGGCCTGCTGCAGCATCTCCACACTCACATCCTGCAGAACAGGAAGGAAGTGAACAATTCTGAAGCTAGTTCAACTTAAGATTCAAATCATGCCCAGGTTTGTATTGATCTTGAAAAAATACCTCATGTTGGTTGAATTGTAGCAGGATGTACATCTGTAGTGTGGAGACGTAGAGAGTGCAGGAGCCATACTGAAGCTCTGCATGGCCGAGCCACGTCCACTGCAGCCGGCGTGGCTTACTGTGGGTCAAGCTATACATGCGCTGACCTACAGGACAGACCAGATCACCAGATTAAATATGTCCCATCAACTGTATCATGTGCATTGCAAGAGATTACATATCAGTACAGTGGTATTTCAACTCACCGTTGGTGTAAAACTCTGTGAATTCAGCCAGGTAATTGCAGAGTTGAGCAGGGAAGTGTTTGCTGGGGTTCTCGAGGTAGCAAGGAGCTGACACAACCCAGCAACGTGGGGACAACACCAACACTTTCACGTCACTCTCTTCCTCGGGTTCAGACACATCTTCATCCATCATCTGATCAAAACATCATCAACAACAAAATGCACAATTATCATTTAAAGTAATTCTAGAACAGGGATGGGCAACTTCAGTCCCGAGGGCCACTGTCCTGCAGAGTAGAGAGCTGCATTGTGATTGGGATCCCACGGGTCCCTTTCTCAGTGAGTAATTTCTGGCTCAGTGAGTCTCTATTGCCAGCAAGGTAATTACACTTTCAGATGCCCAGAGAGGTACTAAAACGTATTTAAATCTGTTCATGTGAGTACAGTGGTTCAACCTTAATATTATAACGCGACCAGAATAATTTTTGTGTGCAAAAACGACTTTTCAACAATATCTAGTGATGGCCGATTTCAAAACACCGCTTTGAAGCTTTACGAATCTTTTGTTTCGATTCAGTGGTTCAGAGCGCCAAACTCACGCGCTTTCAGTAAACGAGGCTTCGTAACATCATAAGCGTGGGACCCTTCATGAGGGTGAGTAATTAATGACAGAATTTCCATTTTTAGGTGAACTAACCATTTAATGCTTGTAACCAAACACAAAGATTAACGAGAGGGTTCACAGGGTTGAATAGAAGGTGGTAAAATCACAATCAGCAGAGGTAAAACAAATGAAGGCTACAGTGAAGAAGAGGAAAAGTGTTAGAAGAAGACAACAGCGGAAGGACCTCTAGATGATTAAACCGGATTTACAGAGACCGATTCTCCTACAATAGGAAGATTGGAGCATACAAGAAAGAGGAATTGATGGATGAAATGGAATTTGAAAGAAATATAAAAAGCATTCCCTAGATCAGGGGTGGCCAACGTCAGTCCTGGAGAGCCACAATCCTGCAGAGTTTAGCTCGAACCCTGATAAAAACTCACCTTCCTGTAGCTTTCTAGTAACCCTTAAGACCTTGATTAGCTTGTTCAGGTGTGTTTGATTAGGGTTGGAGCAAAAAATTTGCAGGATTGTGGCTCTCCAGGACCGACGTTGGCCACCTCTGCCCTAGATGGTGTCAAACATACAGCCACAGATGGGTGTATAATCCAGGATGATTCGAACAACAATAGAAAACAAAGATGCGGTGGTCGAACGATCATAAATCAGAACGGATTTAAGTTTTATTTTGACTGCTTTGCAATCATTTCCAAAATTGCATGTGTGGGAATATTACGAAGTCTGTGAATAGGATGTTCATGGCCAGAGACAGGACAAGCTGAAGACGGATGCAAAGAAGAGAACACAGACTGATTTTGTTTTGTGCAGGTGTATTCTAACATCATAATTTCACAAAACAAAAGTCAGACCATTCTGTTTATGCTTTAAATCTTGAAATTACACAATCTACTTTAAAAAAAAAAAAAAACTGCTGTGTAACACCTTTGTTTGCATTATGATTAAAATGCAGTGTTGCCTCTAAATTCAATTGGCTAGATATTTTTTATTTAACTTTTCACAGTAAAAAGGCAGTTTTCACAGTGCAGTGTGTTTTTCTAGCTTTATTAACTAGTAGTTTGTAAGGTTGATAATAATGTACGCTAATTTACAGCACAGTAAGGTAATTCAGCCCACACATGGTTACGTTTTTTCCCCATCTGGCTCTCAACCTAAAATAAGTTTTAGATACTGCCTGCATAACATGAAGCACACCTGATACCTTAACGAGGGACGCTTAACATCATCTCTAAAATTGCTGATTAATGGCAAGATTAAAAAGCTTTTGGGCTTAAGATGATTTTAAGTTATTTTATTTTGCATTAATTAAGACCAGATTTGACTAACCTTACCCTACATGAATAATAAAAAAGGGTTAAAAGTGTAGGATAAACATTACATTTCTCTGTACTATACATCTTTCAGTTTGAAATGAATTGCTTCAATAAATGTCTCAATTACAGTAGGCCAATAGATAACCGTTATTTGTGGCTTTAAAGCAATATTTTAGTAGTAGTAGGCTATAAATAAACATGACTTGACTGGATAGCAGAGCTCGTGCAAACATCAGATGAAAAAAAACTCAGTTTCTCCACACTCCCTTTCAATTTCTTCTCTTTCGCTCTTAACTTTCAGGAGGAAATATTATCGATCCGCTCCACTCACATGCTCAGATAGCGACGGCAAGACTTCAATGACATGCAAAATGTGCAGTGGTGGTGGTGGTGGTGGTGGGGGGGGGTCGCCAGGATAGGTTTGAGAAGCACTGTTCTAGAAGAAGGTGTCAAAGCTTGTTTCTACCATGGAACTGAGGCTCAACATGCACTGAGGCTCTACAACGATCTGTCACGGCATTAAAGAGCCCCAAAATGGTAGTATTGTTTAAAAATTACAAAAAGTGCAGCATGGCTTGTTGGTCGTAACAACAGTAAAAAAAAAAAAAGAAGAAAAAAAAAGGGGGGCGGGTCTTTGAACGGTCAATTGCGAGGTCGGACTATATAACTCACCACTGTGAGTCTCACAGATCTGAGAAAAAAGTAAGAAAAGTGTCATATACAATTGTGAGAAAAATATGTTACTTTATTTTATGGTGGAAACATCCTGCCATAAAGTCTCTTGGCATCATGCTAACACTTGAATCATCACTACAGCAACTGTATAGATGCATTGGAAAGAGGTAATAAGATTTTATTAGTCACCTCCTCAAAGTCCTCCAGATTTTTGTCCAGCTGCTGTAGACGGTAAAGATGAAACTCCTGTTGAAGCTCTTCAGATTCACTGAGGTTGGTCAGCATCTGCTGTGGAAACCGATTTGGAAAGCATGTGCCGATCTGCTCAACCACGGCACTCTCTAACCACACCTTCCCCTGACCCAACAACCGGTCACCCAGATAGTACCTAAACACAGAGAAAAGAAACATGAAAAACGGGGTGAACAGAACTGTAATAATAGCCTGCATTTTCCCAGAGAAATATTCTTGAGCCATGATATTTAACCTACTATTCAACAATGGCTGTTTGAATGATTAATAAATTAAAATGATTAATATATAAAAAAATCATAAAAAAGTAGCAAAATATTTTTATGGTTTTAGCAATATCGCTCTAGTTAAAAGCAGCTGTTCTCACACCTGTAAAAATGCTCAAAGGTGTTGGCCAGCTCCAAACCGGAAAGGAACAGCATGGGCTCCAGGAACTGCTGTAGCTGGTTCAAGGTGTCCACATTCCCAGAGTCCACTCCACTTTCCTGAATCATCTTGTCGATGTATTGCGCAAACCGTTCACTTACCTTCAAGCGAGTTATTAAATGAATAACACAAAAACTACGTTTAAATTCTTCAAACATCTTAAATGGTCCAAAAAATATTAAATGTAATAAATAAAATATTAATATAAAAAAATAACGAACAAAAGTGGACTCACGTGCATAGCGGTGAGAATAGAGAGCTGGAGCAAGGCCGCAGAAAAGCCTTGGCGCAGCGCAAGCACAAAGGCCGTGTGCTGGCCAAAAAGTTCCTCCATCGCATTCTTTAGCCGTAGGAACATACCTCTGTAGCGCTCTACGAAGTCAGGGAGGCTGCATGTCGAATCTAGGAAAGACTTTACCTGAAAATGATAGATATTATCTGCATTAAGTACAGTTCATTTTAAGGTTGAGACACACAGATGGTCATCAACATCTTTTTATTCAAATAACCAAAAACATGCGCATGTGTAACCGTAGAGTTCTGCAGTAAATTCTAGGGCTGGGATAATAAATCCGCGAATCGAGAAATGATTCTGGATCACTTCTGAGATTTTCCGAACGCATCTCGATAACGCTCTTGAATTGATTCGTGAAAGAATCGCGCTGCATTCGGAAATCGATCCACAAATCAAGATGAATCAATTTATTAGCCCAGCTCTACTAAATTCCACACATTTTTGCAGGATTAGTCACTTGCATGTCCAGGTATTCCGACTAATTGGATTATACTTTCAACCAAATAAAAGTGTAGTAGCTCCATTGTTTTAACACATATTCCAAAGTTAAAATAAATGTCTAACCTGTCGCTGAACGACACCCTGCCAGCACAGAGCGATGCCTGCGATGCTGCTAGTATTCTTCACTTTTGGTTTGGTAGAGGATGAAGATGAGCTTACTGCATTCATTTCCTTATTCTTTCCCTCTTTACCATCTGTAACACAATGAAAGCACATAAATACTCTAAAGCATGTTCATACACATAAAATGGCTATCAACCAAACCTTAGCAAATGCAATTTGCCAGAACTTAGGGCTGCACAATTAACTGAAGAAATGATTAAAATCGTAATTATGGGTGTGTGATTATTTCAAAGTGAACGGGCGGCATTTGTTCATGTCTACTGCACCCTTTCTTGGCCTGACAATACGGTCTCAAAATGTGCTCGCTTCATATGTAACTGGGGAGGAGGAAAATTTGGTTAGCTTGTAAAACTACAAATCTAATGTAAATGTAATGACATTAGACTGAAGAAACAGAGGAGGTGACTGTGTTTGATTTGGAATGACGAGAACAGTAAAAACAGTCAGCTAAAAATAGGAAAAGGATTTCGGTTAAAAAAAAGTTTTCCATTGTAAAATAAAATACGAGAGAGAGAGAGAGAGAGAGAGAGAGAGATATAACTGACTGGCAGGAAAAACATTTTTGACAAGGTATTGCTAATTTGTAGTATCTGAACACGTTTTTTCTTCATATCTTGAGATGTTTTTAATATTGCAGTTCAAATTGTGAATCACAACATTTTCAGTGGATTCTCTTTAACAAATTGTGCAGCTCTACCAGCAATTCAATAGGAAGCCAGAGGAATTAAAAAACAAAAACAAATATAAAGACAGCAGAACTGAATGAAAATAAATACATTTATAAATAATAATAATAAAAAAATTAAAAAATGCATTTTGTCATGGTTAGTTTGAAGTTGAGCAGATTGATGGGGTGCTGCAAAACACATAAAATGAACTCAAAGGGGGAAAAAAAACAATATTAGCTTCTACACTATTACTTACTCTTTAAATCTCTGCTTCTGTTGATACCTTCTGAAAACAAGAAAAATACCTTGAAATACAGAAGCTTTCATTTAACACAATCCACAGAAGGTGATTTAAAAAAATATCACACCTGTTCTCTGGACTACCAGAAAAGACTTACAAGACAAGACCACCAAATACACAAATATGTCTCTTTCACATTAAAGTAAACTACAGTAGTGGCACTCCAGTCTCTAGAAGGAACTATGGTAGTTTTTGTTTTAATTTTGAAGCCACTCACTGGATTTGATGGGAGGTTTGAGCTCTTCTGTATCAACTGTGCTGGTGTCCACATGAACAAGCAAATGAGTGAGACGCCGCACGCGGGAGTTGAAGATGGAGGCTGAACTCTTACACCTCTTGGAGGACTCAGCGTTCTCCAAATACTCATTCATCAACCAAGACAGAGGGCTGAGAGTAGAAGTCTCTGTTATAAAGCAGATGATAAGAAATGTACATGTACAACTTTCTTGTGATGTTGTTTTTTGAGCATGGAAAATGTCTGGAAAGCACATAACGTGAAATATGTGAAAAGAAAAATATATATATTTTTGAACATTCAAGCATAAAAACACATTTTGTAGACCCTGAGAACAAAATCAAGACTCTGTCAAATAGCATAACAGGTCCCCTGTAATCCGAATCATAATTGAAAAGAAAAAAAATAACATGGACCAGCCAATTTTTATTGCACACAAAACTGGTGATACCAGATTGATACAAGCACTTTCGAGGAGATTAACGCCATTATTTGAATATTTTTTTCCAGCGTCAGAATATTATTGTGGCATAATGTGTTTCACATGAATCCTTCTCTGAACGGTATGGAAAAATAAAACAAAAACAGTGGTTTGTCACTTTTTTCATTAGGGATGCACGATATATCGGCCGATATATGATCATTTTAATATTATCGTTGTCGGCTTGATAAGAAAACTTGCCCGAAATATTAAAGCTAATAAATAATTGATCATTTCCTTCAGCTGAGACATTTCAGATGCGCACTGATGCTTTTGAATTGCTTAAAACATGATTGGAATCACTTTGAAAAGGAAAACACAGTTAAATGCGACATGCAACAATACTGAAAGGACGTTGTGAATTTTGTTCACCAATGTTTTAGAACATCCACAACAGAGATACACCGTCATGATAAGTTTGCTTGTGCACTTAAGTATAAATAATATATATACACACACTTTAATAGGTTATGATTGGGACAGTCATCTTATAGAACATTATTGTAATCAAATGTTAGAACGTTAAAACATAATAGATTTTGTTTGTTTTGTTGTTGTTTTGATAAAGAAAATTGGCCATAGGCGTGTAAAAATTATTTTTAAATGTATATGTTTGATTTATGTTGAAGTGTTTGGGACATGGCTTTTAATGGCGAGACTTTTGTTTTTGTAATCAGGCTCTCAAAAATTACATAAAAATTTGGAATTAGATTTATCAGTTTTCAAATATAAATAATTATCGGTATTGGACAAAATTTTCATATTGGTGCATCTCTACTTTTTATACATCCATTAGATGGTCTCTTCCTAAGTGGGCGGTATTTGGTCAGAAGAAAATCAGACCAGGCTTTGGTCAGGTAACTGAAGTTACCTGAGATAGTGATGCTCTGAACTATGGGAGTGATGAGAGCTTCCCAGCAGGTCCGGCCTAAAGCCTCTGCAGCTTCAGCGTCAGGCAGGAAACGGTCAGCAAACATCTGCTCATGTTTCAGGGCACTGTTTAACCTGAAGCCCAGAGAGAGATGCACATAAATATCAGAGGTTTTCATATAACGCAGCAGAGAGAACATCTTCCATCTTCCAATTTTGCTCTAAAAACAATAATAAAAATATTTTAACAACTATGGCACAGAAGGTCTCACTTGTTAAAAAGCTGCAGCAGCTGGTTCTTGTCCTCCAGGATCTCCTGGCACCAGGTGTGAGCTTTCGTAGTATAGAAGAGATAGGTACGGCAACACAGTTGCTCCTTAAACACTGGCCAGAACGTGGGCTTTGGCCCCAAAACCTCGAACCCATGCACTCGTGTATCGATGCCACCCTATTGACAGGAAGGAAAACAATTTGTGAGGGATGCGGAATAAAAAGCATCTCAGGCTTTATGTAGAACTTCAGGCAAGTTCAGTCACATTTCATTCAATATGTCTGACCTGTTGACATCTTTTGACTCTGATCTGAATGATGGGCCAGAAACGGGTCATATTCTCCAGCAAAACCACAAGGCTGGCAGATGGTACCACATTTACCTGTTTAACACACAAAAAAAGCATCATCTTAACGTGCAGTGTGCAATCATCACCTCTGTAAGATGAATGAGAAGGGCTCTCTCACAGTGTTGATTTCAGTATTGATGTTTGTGGGATCATCTCCTCCTAGAACTACAATACGAGCTGGCATGTAACTCGAGTCCTCACTGGCTACAAGCACAGTCAATAGCCTGTGAATGAATAAATGATAAAAGGATTTTCATCAGGTGCAGTGACAGAAATGAAATGTCTCATCAAGAGGCAATTTTTTATCCCCTTAAAATGATTTTTAGGCGCAACTTTAACCACTGAAAGGGCAACATTTTCTTTCACCTTATTAAATGTGTCGCTTTTTGTCAAACTTAAATTTAATCAAATTGTTACAATTGCATTACTGATGTTGTGAAATGTTTTGAATATAATATTTTAAATAAAAATAAAGTCACTGAATCATTCATTTCAACCGGTGCATTAAAAACAGCTGATTTATTCAGGAATCAAACTAGTGGCTGTCTTTATGAAGGTGCCATTGAATCATTTACTCAGATTCATTAAGAAACGAAACACCAGAAGCGCTTTTATTTGGAACTATTTTTGTTGCAAATTAGGCAAAAAAGATCATTTTTTTAATCAATATTGGTGTCAGATATTAACTTCTTGTTTATTGAACTGTTGTGTAAAATCAATATTATATTTGCAGTCATGCTGATATTCAGGGGAAAAAAAAAGCACTCTTTTTTTTTGGTGATATTATTTTATTAACAAAACTCATATAGGGAAATTCTGTTGCCTCTTTATCTTGGATTTCAGGCATATTAATTTAATTTTGGTGGCATTTTTGACATTAAAATGATACTTAAATGAAGAATATCTAAGCCAGCATACCTGATGACCACCCCTTTATGCATGTAAATGTTGATAAAGTGGGAGCCAGTACAGCCGTTAGATTCCCAGTAGGTTTTAGGGTTTTTGTCTATCAGCTTGTTAGCTCGATGGTGATTAGAGGAGACCTCCACCTTCTCCCAGCATTTATCCTCTTTCAGTTCCACACTGGAGCCTGGAAAACATCACACAAATTCAACTAAATCACAGGAAATTGGGATAGTTATACCTAAACGGTAACTAGTAACACGGCTGAATTTTTTGCATTTAAAAAGTCATGCTAAGAAGAAAATCATTGTTTCCACAATATCATGTCATTCAAAAAGATTTAGCTTTTAGCATGTCCAAAAACAGATGCTAGGCAGAATGTCAGATTACATTTATTCATTTTGCAGACGCTTTTATCCAAAGTGAGGAATACAACAAGCGATTCATCATGAAGAGGCAAATAGACACAGGAAGTGCTCATAAACTAGAATAGGGAGGGATTAGAGGTTTTTTTCAGGATAGCACAGGATGGGGCTAAGCGCTCAAGAATGAGTTTTCAGCTGTCTTTTGAATATTGCCAGGGATTCTGCATTCCAGATGAAGGTGGAGAGATCAGTGGACGAGAACGTTCTGGAGAATAATTTTGCGCCTCTCTGTGATGGCACCACGAGCCTTCGCTCCTTTAGTGATCGCAGGCTTCTGGTGGGGACGTAGACTCATAAAAATCTACGTCAGATCTTTTCTTTTCCATAGAACAATTTGGAGGGTGATTTCTCACACAAAGCTTTCTTCTGATTTCAGAAAACTTCATGATAAAAAGAAATATCAACAGATATTTTCTTCCATATTGTGATGTACATCCGTGTGTAACAGATTATTGAGGGGAGAAAAAGGGAAGACATGGTCGAGGTGATTTCCTCGTCAAGGTGAAAAGGTGTCTCGCAATTTGCCAGGAGGTGTGAGGGTGAAATTAGAATAGAATATGCGCCGATCACGTGACGAGAGTAAGTGACATGATGATTGTCAGGAGGATTCGTTGCACAAGCCTAAAAATCGGACAAATGTCTTATCTTGTAGAATGCGCGCTCAGGATCGGTGCTCCCTATTGACGGAGTAATCGCGAAATCGAAAGTAAAACGTGAGCGCACATTCAAACGTGATTTCAATACCCTGCATTTTGAAAGCAGCTCCCTGATGCATACAAACATCTCCTATTATGAAAACTATCTTATGCGGAGCTGTATAGTTATAACCTTCTCTCAAGCTCTATATCATGCTTGAAGAAAAATTTGGTCTCCATTTGCTTTTTTAACATTAAGAGAGTACTTTTGATAATGGTTGCACTTAATACTAAGACAAACATTCATTTTTATCCGTGTTTTTATTTCTATGATCAATTTGTGGAAAGGAGTTCAGTTATGAGGTCAATAGTTGTAGAAGCTCATAAATCATGTACAGCAAGGTCTGAAGAGACTCATATGAAGTGTTGAGATTGTGGCAAAACCTCTGCAGTGTAGAATTGAAATAACATATCAATATTTTTCATGAGTGTGAGTAAATGATTTCCATTTTTGAACTATTGCTTTAATGATTACACTTTACATAAGTAAGTGTTTTAGGAACAAACCTTGGCACAAGTTTCGCAGGAACACGTCAAAGAAGGGAATATTGATGGGCTGATGGCTACGGCGATGCTCTTCAATCTGACCAAGGACCATCTGAAGATAAAGATATGGAGTACACAATTAAAGGAACAACAAATAAATGTCTTATTATTTACACAGACAGTCTAACAAACCATTGTTGTACCATGTAATCATGTAATAACATGCTGTTTAAGTCTGTTCAAGGTCAGGTAAACCAGAAACCAGAGGAATTATATAGGGATCCTTGGTCTAATTGGTAGACTGGTTATTCAGGAATCTCACCAAATACTCAATTTGGCAAATATCTATTTTTGAACAGGCCTACTTTATACCTGTATACACCCCGCCAGCACACTGGTGGTCATTTTCTTGTAGAGGCTGGCGTACTTCTCACAGTCAGCGATCAGGTCTCGCAGCTCAGTGACCATGAGGAGGCTGGTGCTGTGTTTGTCCAGGGCTTTGAGAAGAGCCTCTTTGGTGCCCAGACGACACATCACAACAGCATAGTCTTTATTCAAAGATGCAAGTCGATACAAGAAGCGGATGAACTGCTGTACGACCTAAATGAGGATGAAGAGTCATGAAATACTACCATAATGAAATTAAGCGCTTCTAAAGCTAAATGAAGAAAAGTACCTCTCTGTCACTGACAAACGCTGTCATAGATGACAGGCAAGGCTCAATGCTCTCATGCCACGGCAACAGATCCTCCTGGTAGTTATCCAAAAACTTGTTCAAAATCCTGTTGAGTATAAAAAAAGTTGCTATCATTGGCAAATAAAGCAACATCATCTCTACAATGTAAAAATCAAGACTTTTAGTATGGAATTCAAAAAAATTTTATTTTTCATGACTGATTTCATTCCAACTATCTTGTGCAGAACACAGAAATATAAATGTTAAAAAAAATATTACTTTTCTAATTTACTCTGTTTTCTTTTTCATGTACTTATTTTGAACTTTCCCTTTAAATAAATGGCAAAATAGGCAACAAAGTAGAGCAGTTTTATATATGAAGTTATATATGAAAATAAAGGAAGCCTATTTTGCAGGACTGAAAATTGTCTTTTATTACTCGCCCTTATGTCGTTCTACACCCATTAGACCTTCGTTCATCTTGAGAACGCAAATTAAGATATTTGATAAAAGATTCGTAAAGCTTCGAAGCAGTGTTTTGAAATCAGCCATCACTAGATATTGTTGAAAAGTCGTTGTTTTGGTGCACAAAAAGTATTCTCGTTGCTTTATAATATTAACGGTTTCATGTTCTCAAGATGAACCGAAGATGAATGAGGGTCTTACGGTTGTAGAACAACATGAGGGTGAGTAATTAATGACAGAATTTTCCTTTTTGGGTGAACTAACCCTTTAAGATTTTTGCAATGTCAAAAAAGTAATGCAAAAGACATGATATATTTAAAAAAATATAAATTCAGTAAAGGCTTTTTTTTTGTGTAAAAACGGCGTGCCAGCGGCGGAAGGAGTTCTCTTTTGCGTCATCTTGCACTTGAATGCACTTAATGTAACATAACATTAAAATGCACACACACCAAACAATGGCTTTTAGAAATTTGGATCCGGTTCTCAATACCCAACCCTATTCTAAATGCAAAACATTTTTTAAAATCAAACGTAACCATGTTTTTGTGAGTGAGTTATAGTCTGTTATCTATTAACTAATTATGTTTAAGACAAAGGTTCACCTAAGAATGGAAAGCTGTACAGCCCGATCCGCTCTGTGCTGGTCCAGGAGCCGGATGAGGTCCTGAAAGGTGTCTCTGCTGCGAGTTACCTCGTTTCTCTCTTCCTCCAGTTGGGAGGCGTCGTCACACAGCAGCTGCTCCAGGGTCAGTATTACCTCTTTGGTGGCGGCCATTTCCTTCAGACTCACCACCAACATCTTTAGCTCCGTGTCCTTAAAGTCATGCTCTTCTTGAGACTCTACAGAGGCAAACAGTGCTGCATGTTACTTCAAACGAGGCAATTCAACCTACAAACATTTGCTTCCCAAGTCAAGAGTGAATGTTTATCATTTTATTCACATACTGCTTATTACATGGCCATGGCAATCATTGTTTTAGAGACGACTATGTATTTTGCTGTTCACTGTTCAAACCATTCCCACATTCCTGGTTAATTATGCTACGATGGTAATTATTAGTTTGTTTGCAAGGTTTGGGATTTTTCAAAAGCATCTAAAAGTAATTAAATTTGGAAAGCAGTTACAATAATGCATGATGATACCCTTTTTCTCCAGTTTGTGGACCATGGAGATGCGGTTGAGGGCGACGATGGCAAGCATGCTGTGATGATTCTGAGCAGAAAAACACTTCTTCAGCGTTGCACGGACATTGCAGGCGACTAGCTGCTCTGCCAGGCTCTTGTGGCTGGAAATCAGCATGATGATGACCAGCAGCCCGTTCCGCACAGACAAACCACAACTGCATAAATAACAGTAGAAAAATGAATGTGAATTCAGTCCATTATGCTACATCTAAAACAGACTGCAAACCGCTTACCCCGCTGTGCCGAGCATGAGGTCAATGGCAGAAGGGATGGCACACAGGAGCCCTTTGGAGCCTTCCGGTGTAGCAGAGCCTATGCTTGCAAAAATTTCCAGCATCATCTGAGTGCCAGACTCAGAAAGCGGAAGATACGCACCAACGCTGCGGGGGTCGTGTCTACTGGCACCTGTGATGACCTTCAGAGTCTGGGAGAGAAGAAATTCACATTCGTCAGGTTCAATCTTCTGTATCCATAAAGGTATATTCATATTTAAAGATTCTGCTCAATAGATATGATAATCATAAGGAAGGTAATGATCCTGGCTCCGACTCACACCTGACTTAATATTTAAGCTGGACAATGACACCATTTTCTTTAAGAGCTGCTGTGCAGCCAAAAATTATTTGCCAGTTATAACTGTAAAGCTGCTTTGACACAATTTCCATCGTAAAAAGCGCTATATAAAATAAAGGTGACTTGAATGCAAGTCACAAAGGCTCAAATTCATTGTTGAGAGAAAAGTCTAGTCACATTTTTTATTACACATTATATTAATCGAAAGAGTTGAGTTTGGGCAGTAGGGTGACCTCTGACCCGAAGTATGACGTAGCTCCTCTTCTCTGATACGGAAATTTCTCCGTAAACTTCTCGTTTTATACTTCTAATTCATGACAGCTATTTTGTTTCGCTCTATCCTCTGAGCTTCTGTGTTCGTCGATTCTCACCTGAGCTTACGCTACGCCAACGTTTTTCAAAAACATTAAGGTGCATTATTAATCATAAGAATTATCATCATCACATTTTCATGAACAGTCGTCATGACGCACAGTTCTAAAAGAATGCATGAACAATTCTACACAGGCAGAACATAACTCCTTAAAAGCCTAAGAGCATGTCGCGAGAATCCCCACTCACCGCCAGTGCGATCTGCTGCACCTGTATACAAGTAGGATACTCCTGCATGCAGCACAGGATGGCTTTAACGCCACCCCCAGTAGCGAAGGAGACCCTCCACTCGTATTTCAGCATAAGACTACGGGTCAGCAGCAACGCAGTGACAGCGTTCTGCTTGGACTGACTGCCAATCATCTCCACCAGCACCTTTAAGATGTTGTCACTGGAAAAAGAAAAGGAAGTTATTTTAAAGGGTCATGAAACCCATTTTTTGAGACGTGAACAGCTATGCATCACTGAAAACACTAAAAGCACATATAAATTTAAACAAGTGGAAATTGATTATTTTAGTTCATTTTTCCGGGTTGAAAAGCAAAGTCGAATCTGACGTAGAAGGCTGCCTCCTGAATGTGTGATTGGCAGCCGGGGCAACAGAGGGATAATTCTACATCACCCGCTTCTGAGCGCTTCTCTGCAAGTCTTTTAACCAAATCACTGTTGTATTACGCATGAGATCGCATCCAAACTACATGCATGAGAGCCATTTCTGCGCAGAAGGCGGAATTTAACAACGCTCGCAACGTGGATCAAAGATCATATATGGGCTGGAGTAAGCGTGTTTCAAGCGTGTTCATATTTCACATACTCTAGTGCTCTAAACATGAACCAGTACTGTGTATGCGCATATATTTAATCACACGTTCATCAAATTCAATACATATCCGCAAACAAGGACACTGACACAGCCGTAAGTCTGATCATGAACACGATGACATGAGGAATTATTCTGATGCACAGAAGATTGAAAATACGAACAGTGGACAAAAAAGTATTTTTAGTATGGTATAGTCATTTGTTCAGAGACTGTAGTGCTCATAAACATTCTGAAAATATCATTCAACCTTTTAAATGTTCATCCACGTTTCTCACTCATACTTGGGAGCTGGTTGTCATTTAGGGTTACATTTTTAAAATGCATCAAGATGCCCTCAACTGAACTGTGGTCATTTTAATATTCACGTGTCTGTATGATGAGTGTGTTGCAGGTTTGTGTTTTATTGGTTGTTTTCCCACCCGCTACTCTCCCACTTTTCCACAGCTTTACATGCCCATTCCAACTCAGAGGTGTGAACGACCAGGCTAAAACCGGGGAGGTTTCTTGACACTTTAAAATTTTGCACTCTCTTTTTGTATATAATATAAGGTGCTGTAAGAAAGAGAATGTTATCTTAGCATCTCTAATGAAGTCTAAATTAAGCTGCAATTCTGAAAGTCATTCAATTACAGTTCAAAAAAATTATAAACACGATAACAGAGCTGAGAGTAGTGGTATGCAACTCCCACCAAATAGTTATTGCCGAGTCGGATCTGACGGAGCTTCTCTCCTGAGGTCCCTCCTCCTCTAGAATCTTACTGATGACTTTCATGCCAGCCAGCTGCAGTCCAGAGTCTGAGCTGCTCTTCTTCATGATGTCCACCACCTCCCCCATCTTCTCTAGACAGTTCTTCTTACCCTGCACCTTCGGACTGTTGAACACTGCAGTCAACAGCAACACAACAAAAAACACTTGCTTAGATGGAGAAATATACGTCTACTTGCTCTGAGCACTACTTTTACCCAATGAATCATTTGACAAACTTAGATGACACAGATATAAAACCGTACTGGATGTGGCTGTATTTTTTTTTTTTACCACCAGGGCCTAAAACTAACCTACTGCCACACCTGTCAATGGCCAGAGAGTTAAGAAAACTTACCAGGACATAAATATTTTTTTACCGGCCATGAAACAGGCAGTTATGACACCAAAATTTCAGACACCACTGAAAATTGACAATTCTCTATTTCAATTTTGATAACAGAGCTCAAATTATTCGCCTAACTAATATAAATTTGAAACATTAAGACAACAGTCAGTAGTAAAATAAGAAAAAAAACAATCAAATTACAAGCAAAAGCACAAATTACATTACATTAAATGAAATAAACAGTGCTTTTCAGGTGGGCCTACAGAAACTTAATAAAATAATCAAATGTAAAATAACACTGAAGAGTCTTCACTGTGTGAATTAAGCAAATTAATTAATTAATTATCAACCCCTACATTTTTTTACTTGCCAGGCAACAATGAAAAAAAAAAATCTACATCTACATACATATTTAATATATATATATATATATATTTTTTTTTTTAAACACCATTAAAGTCAAGTAAACAGTCTATAATAAAATAAGGTCGGTAAGCTTTATGTGTTTGTTTGAGCGCTGCTTAGGTTGTGTTATATAGCCTATTAAAGGCTCATTATTATGATTTTTAAGGCTTATCAATATACATGTGCGATTACTTGACAACGCTTAAATGAACAACTACAAAATTTTTTAGTTGAGGGCAGCCATGCAACTGCACTTATTAATACAAAACAATAGTTATTGTATGATTAAATTGCCTTTATGATTAACACCCGCTAATGTCTTAAGTGAACATTTGCACAACATGCTTAAATATTTTGGATCTGTGCATTCGTCTTAGGGTGTGTTCACACTTGTCATGTTTTGTTCGATTAAAACGAACCCTGGTACGATTGATCAGTTAGTGCGGTTCGTTTGAACATATGTGAACGCTGCCATCTGAACCCTGGTGCGGACCGAGACCGCTAAAAAGATGGGTCTCGGTCCGCTTCCAAACGAACTCTGGTGCGGTTCGATTGATATATGAACGCAACACGGACCAAAGACATGTAAACGAACCAAAAACAGGACGTGATGTCACAAGATGCGACGCTACAAGTCAGCTGATTTGACGACGCGGAAAAATCGGTGTATCCAAAATGAGTCGAGGGCAAACGTGGAGCAACGAGGAGGTGAAGTGCCTCATCAATGTTTGTTTCTGCACACAACGGAGGAAATCCTGCTGCTGTTTTGAATGTTTTGAACATTTTATGAGCTCTTCGTGAGTTCTCAGCCGGTAAAAATAAAGCATATGTACACGCATAAAATGATGGCGTTTAATCCAGAACACAGCGTTGTTTTGAATATTCGGTAAGCGAGCTCCGTCGCCAAATATACGTCGTAAAAGCCGACCAATCAGGTCGTGACCGTATCCCTATGCCTTTGATTCGGTAACTTAAGGTTCGCTGTTAAAAATGCCAGTGTGAACGCTAAGCGGACCAGGACTATATGTTTTGTTTTTTGGTCCGGACCAAACTAACTACAAGTGTGAACGCACCCTTAAAGTGACAGCAGCCTAATGAACCTGCTGCATTCTCTGTCATCAATGTTAGTCAATCAACAAAAGACAAAGAGAAATTACTCACAACTCGACTAAATAACTTTTGTAGTTTTAATAAGCATTACTGGGCAACATTTTACAATAAGGTTCATTAGTTAACATGAAATACAGCATTTATTAATCTTTGTTAATGTTAATTTCAACATTTACTAATAAATTATTAAAATCCTGTTAACATTAGTTAATGCACAGTGAACTAACATGAACAAACAATGAACAACTGTTTCTTCAGTAACTAATGTTAGTAAATGCTGTAGGTCATTAGTAGTTCATGTTAACTAATGAACCCTATTGTAGCAAATGCATTGTTCATGGTTAGTTAATATATTACTGAATATTTAATTTATACAATGAAAAGGATCCACCAACAGTCACATCCATAAAGCAACAATCAAAGGCTTGAAACAAAGACTTACCTTTCATCTTCTCCTCCAGGTCATCAGGATACTTGGTGTCATCTTCACTGGGTAGTTCACTTTCTGTCTCGCTGCCCGTGTCTGCTGGGATCTCTTTCTTCGCTTTTTTGGACACAGAGCCCATGATGCAGGAAGAGGCTGAGGAGGAGGACGATGCTGTGGCCGAAGATAACGACAAAGACGACGAAGCTCCTTGTCCTCCAAGCGAGCTATCCATCAGCATTTCCTCATCCTCAAGGCCGGCACCTCCACAGCTCAGGTAGTGTTTGATGAAAGTGTGGGAGCAGAGCAGGTCGCCCAGACAGGAGGCTTGCAAATTCTGTTTCAGGTAGTGGAGGACTTTCCGCGCCACCTCACCAGTGATGGACAGCTGGATGAGAGTCGATTCATCAAGCTCTACCATCTAACAGATACCAAGAGAAAGCATGAAACAAGCTTATTTAGTAGAGGGAATTATTTGATGCATGTGTGCGTATATAATATAATATTATATTATATATAATATCTAGGTAGCAGAGTAGCCAATGGCCAATATAATGCAAAATATGAATAACATTAATTTATGCAGTACTGTATATTGAACATATACATTATATATGTTAAAAAGTTTATGGTTGGTAAGATTTTGTAATGGCTGGAAATAGTCTCTTATGCTCACAAAGGCTGCAGTTGTTTAATCAAAAACACAGTAAAAACACTAATAATGTAAACACTATATAAATGTCTTTACTGCCACTTTTGATGAATTTAATACGTTGTTGCTAAACAATACATATTAGAATAAATTTAAATAATCAGTGTTTTTGTATTTTTTTTTTTTTACAAATCAAATGAGGTTGGCTTACAGAGAATAAATACCACAACAGACAAAAAAAAAAAAAAAAAAAAATTATATATATATATATATATACACACACACACACACACATATATATATATATATGTGTGTGTGTATATATATATATATATACACACACATAATATATATATATATATATATATATATATATATATATATATATATATACACACACATAATATATATATATATATATATATATATATATATATATATAAAAAAGAGTTAATGTGTATGTAAGATTTAATCTTACTAAATGGCACTACATTTATTTTCACAAAAACTATGAACAGCATGTCTAGTAAATTTACTTCAATTTTAGATCCAGAGCGTAAACACTCACAGCTCCTTAAAACTAGCCTATTCTACCCTGTGTGAAGAGCGGAGTGGAGGAGGGGGTGATTACCGGTTCATCAAGGCTCTGTCGCAAGATGTTGTTGATCTCCTGCTGCTGCTTGGGTTCCAACTTTTTGATGAAAAAGAGCAATTCCCACCATTCAGAACGGCTCAGGGTACCTGCGTCATTCTGAGAGCCCTCCATCAGGTAAGGCAACGAGTACAGTCCACCAGGGGGCTTTGAGAAGAACGTCTGACTCACTGTCATGTTCACAAACACAGAACAGAGCACTGCGGTCTCGTATAAAGTGATGGACACACATATAAAGCGAACACAAACATGTAGTAGAGTGTGAGAGTCCTTGATGACTGTTGCCTTACCAGTAGTGAGTTTGAGTGTCTCTGTGAGGGACGAGGCCTTTTCCTGCGTCTCTTTCTCAGCCTGTCCTCCACTGCCATTGCCCAGAATTTCAATCATATGCCAGTGCACCCAGTAGGTCCTGGAGAGGGAGTTCCAGTACACCTACAAAACATGTCCAAATATGACAGGATTTAAATGACGTAAAAAGGCTCTGAATTGCTTTTCTTTTTACGCAAATGTACAAGGAACAGATAATGCTGATGAACGCTTCAACTTTAGATAATGCTGATTGGCAAACTCAAAGGTCAAAGTTAAGTTTTTTTTCTATTCATTTTGTATGAGGTTTGCAGTTTTGCAACTCATACTTTCACTGGAAATTGAACCAATGACCACTGCATCTGCTTTTTGGGCAAGTTGCGTTAACTTCGGTTGCAGAGTTGAATGGTTGAGCTTGATGAATGTGGATGTTTGAGCATTAATACAGGTGGATTAAATACTAGCAAAGACTTTAGATATACAATGATGGTGCACTCATATTACTAAGTATGGGAGAAAGTCCAACGCACAATATGGCGGAATGAGTCCCACCTTCTAAATAAGAGAGCAAAAACTGTCCCAATTTGAGCATTTAGAAACAAACTTTGAGAGACGATCATGTCAGATTTCATTGGTGATTTCAAGCACGATATTTAATCGTAAGCTTGGTGGACAGCTTTGGAGAATTTGTTTCCCATTTTAAGAGATGTACTTGTATGAAATAGCTGCCCTAGAGGCGTTTCAAAGAAGGCCGTTGAGTGAAACGTCTTGCCTTAAAGGGATTTTGATAATTGATGATATGTTTCAGAACAAGTGGAATGAAAAAAAGTAATGTCATGCAGCTTGTGCATGACACTTTAAAAACATGGGACTCGAGATGCTGAAAAAGCTGAAACACAAAATCATCTGTCTAGTGCTCGGGTAAGCAAATTAGATCCTAGAGAGATGCATGAGAAGGAGCTGAAACTTGCAAATGAATATGTTTTGCAACATTCTAGCACCGTGTCTACACCGGTAAGGGTCTTCGATGCAAAGCGAATATATCAAATTTATTTGTCCTGTTGTCGGAAGTGACAAATGCATGGAGTATGCCATAAATGGGGCATCAACTAAGTGTCGCTGACTTTAGAGTAAATGGACCACTGATTATAATAGGTTACAATCAGTATCACTTTACCTTTGCGTCGTGCCATTCTCTTGTCGTAGACAGGAGCTGAAATTGCATTTGTCGGCCACAATACGTAAAACAGCATTATAACAACAGCAGGGTATGTAATTTATTAAAATTCATTTTAGGGCAACCTACCCCTTTAAGTTATTAAAGGTTTAGTTCACTTTAAAATTAAAATGACCCCATTAACCCGAAACCGTTTTCGAACATTTGTTTTGTAAGTTGAGTACGGAAGGCGCAGGATTGAGCGTTTTGAACTGCATGAGGTGTTTCACTTTCTTTGTAAGTTGAATAAGGAAGGCGGTCCTTATTTTTACTTTACTTAACATGTTAAATATGGACGTTCTTCTTATACAAACGCATATGCTCGTGCTTCACTTCAGAAGGCCTTTATTTACCACCTGGAGCCATGTGGAGTATGTTTATGATAGATGGATGAACTTTCTTGAACTTCAAACAGGTGGTTTCCGTGCACTGCCAATTTAAAGTTTTGGAGCATCAGGGTGATTATTAATATAACTCCGATTGTATCCGTCTGAAAGAAGAAAATCATATACACCTAGGATGGCTTGAGGGTGAGTAAATGATGCTTTTCTGAAATGAGACATCATCATCGTCACGTATGCGGCTGACAAAAGTGGCCTTTGCAAAGAGACACAGAAGGGCGTAAAACCTGACAACTGGACAGCTTGCAAAAGCATCTTGGTGTCTAGCATCCAGACACGATAAAGACCAAACAAAACAGATATTTAAGGTAAATCCTGCTCTTGGTTTTGTTTTCCATTGGATTTATAAGAATGCATATTTGTTTGCTGATTGGCTGGCGTTTGTGAAAACCTAATTAAAGTTTGAATGTTAAATTTAATGGTTTTATTTGTTTAAACAAGCATAAATATCATTTCTGAATCGAGAAATGGTTCTGGAACGATTCTGATATTTAACGTATGCGTCGCGATTCTCTCTCGAATCGATTCTGAGCTTAGTTTAACAGCAGATGGAAACAGACACACTCTGCCTCCTTCCGAATCCAGACACGCGCTACTTGAACCTTCTATAAAACAGTCATTCATAAAGTTCGAAGTGGGCTATTTACATTAATGTCTCGTCATTAAAGCATTCTGAGGTGCAAACACATGGTCAGACTTGAGCGGTCGTCTTCTTGAGCATTTGAGCGTGCGGTTAAAAATAGCCTAGAGCGCCATCTGCAGTGAAAAACTAAGCTTAGAATCGATTTGTGATCCATCTGGAAAATATCGGAAACGATTCACGAATCGCAGTGCATCGACAGTACTGTCCCAGCCCTTAACAATAATAATATTCCATCAGTCCAGTTTAGCTTTTTTTAATGATTACTATTATTTATGTTTAATGATAATTGTAATTATTATAAACAAAATAATGATCAATATCAATATTCAAGGAAAACAATTAGCCTACATTTTATTTGATGGAGGACCTGGATAATGAATGGGACATTGGCTCAAAAAGGTTGAGAACACATGATAAGAGCATGGAAAAGTACCACAGTGCAATCCAACAACATGCAATGTGTGAACAGCCCCTAATAATGCACATTTCTAAGTGAATCTTAAATCAGTCAAATTACTAACAAATATATAACCACAAAGGTTTTGCTGTTAAAAATGTAAAAACAACAGCTAAAAAAAATAAAGTTTGATTCAGTTAATATAAAAGGTGCAAAACTTTGACATTGCTTGGAAACCACAGATAACCTACACTTATGGATCCACTGGATAAGCTATGAAGTGTTTATTGAGTTTTCACACAGCACTAACCTGAACCGGTGGTGAGCCATCATTACTGTAGCGAAACTCTCCTTCATCCCCGGCACTGACCTCCTCATAGTCCTCCAGCATTCGGACCATCATGCCACTCTTCAGATTGTCCTGCACATACTCCACATATGCTGAACGTGAAGTGAAGTCAGAACGTGTCTTGAAACCATTAGCCGTTTTCTTCTTCTTTGGTGGCGTGACCGCAGCCATCGCTGTAGCGACCATGATGGAAGGCGAAGCGGAGAAGCGCGGCTGAAAGATGGAGCGGACGGCGTGTTTCTGAATTTCATTATTTATTTCCTCCAACCCTCTGCATGTGCTCGCGGAGGTGAAGGGCAACTGTCTGTTGCGGTCCCAGCCCATGACACGCACCAGCTCTGAGATGAGGTTGGCCATGGCCATGGTGAACTCGAACTCCCGCTGCACACGTGCGTGTTCTGACTGGTAGGCGGCCGTGGAGGAGGAGGGGCCAACATCCTGACGCTCGTAGGTGGAATCCACCCCTGCAGTGTTGAGCTTGTCCATCAATGATGTGACGCACAAGTAACGCTTCACCAGAGAGAAAAGCAGCTTACCAGGAATCTAAAATAGACAAACCCGAATTTGGTACATTGTTAGGGTCAATGAAAAGTAAAGACTTTAAAAATACAAAAAAACACAATTCATTCATACATTGATTACAAACATGGTGTAATTTTGAAAATGTAAAAAATGTCCTGTATTATAATGATAGGGGGAAATGCCTCAATGGGGTGAAATTGAAAAAAAAAAGGGGAAAAAAGCAGAAGCTTTTTTTTTTTTAAATACTATACATATTTGATTTGTTTTTTTAAATTTGTTAAAAAACATTTCTAATACATTGGCACATGTTTAAAACTACAAATTGAATGTATGTAAACGTATTTTTGAATTAAATATATAGATCCGGACAAAAAGAAAGAAAATAAAAAGATTCATGTCAGTGAGCCACAAGTAAGGCTGCATGATATGAGGGAAAAAAAAAAAAAGAGATAAAATTTGTTTAAAATGTGATTAAGAATCACGTTTGCTTTGCTAGTTTGAGCTATTATGAATATTATTATTAATAATAATTATTAATATTATTACCAAAACAAATTACTAATAAAAATAAAGGAAGGGCTGTGTTAATTTCTATATTCCCAAAAGTTAAACCATAAAACATTTACTTTAAGTATACTCAAACTAGGGCTGGGCAAAAAAAAATTAAAATTAATAGATTTTTCAATCAATCGCTTTTTTAAATGTGGTCGATTCGATATTAATCCTCAAAAGCCATAAATCAATTTTTTCCCGCATTTATTTCCACAAACATCGGACATTATATCGGATTGACATTAATCCTATTATTAGTTTTCTCCACTGGATGTCGTCCTGTTATTTACCTTGTATGATGATACAGTGGGAACAGTGTCATTCATTCAGTGCTAAACATGGCGGTTGCAGGTGTGCCTTTCAGCGTGAAGGATGCTCCAGACAGCTGAAGGAACTGTCCGTGTCCCAGAGATGCATGGTCACTAAAGTTTCAAACCTTGCCATTTAAGCGTTCGAGTGAAAGAGAACTCACGCTCATTTGTGAGAAGTTTAGAGTGCACCTAGCCGAAGAGCTCACAGCTGCTAATATAATGCATGTGCTAATAATAACATTACTTCTTTCACCTATCCTTGTGCCATAACAGTCGGTTATGGTAAGCAGTAAAGAAAGAATGCATGAGTATCATTATTGCATCCGTGCATTAGTCTTAAAGTGACAGCAACCTATCATTCCTGCAGCTGTCTATGTTTTAATGTTGAGAAAATTACAAAAAAGAGAAATCACGTTTAATAAGGATTAACCTTTATTTTATTTGATTACTTTATTAAATTTACGTACCTGAAAACTACTGTTAGACCTTAAAACCACTGCTGACATCATTTGTATCTTTGTTCCTTTGTATTTATTTATTTTTGCGATTGCTTTTAGTTTAATTATTCGTTCTTTTTTATTAATGACTGTTTTTTATGCGCTCAAATTCATTTTCGAATGTAGGCGTGCGGTGCATTTTCCAGGCACATCGAGATGAAAAATTCTCAACTTTTCAGAATGCCGCAAGCGCAGTTCATTCCAGGACAGCATTTCTGCTCTCATGTTCATGGAGCCTGAGCGAAGATTGCACTGTGCCCACAGAGGGAGGTGGCATACCAACTTGTTCAACGGGCAAGACCCGAGACGCCCATGGCGATTTATATAGGCTACCACTGTTATGCTGTCCGATCAGACAGGACATGGTGCCCTCCGATGTCTGACGGAAACTCATCGAGGGCCAGAAGTACTGTCACGATTTCCAGGCAGTTGATGTGCCAGTTCCATCCAGGAGCTGAAGGCTGGCCTGCCGTTGCATGAGGCGCCCCAAACCGTCTTGAGACGTCCGTAATTGACTACTTTCCTTCTGGATATTGAGCCCATTTCTACCCCCAAGTGATACAAATGGGGTGACTTCAAGGGGACCAATGCAATGATACAATCAGAGAACGGGATAGCATATGAGTCAGGATCGCTTTCCTTAAAGAAAGTGATCCGCGAGCGCAGCAGTGAGAGACTCGTGCGCCCAGGCAAGCGATATGCTCGGTGTACTCATCCAAGGTAAGCAGGACAGCCCTTCATGAGCCACAACTGTGGAACGACATTTGGCAACAAACATTGCTCAAATTTGCTCTTTGAAAAGTTGTCGGATACCAGCAAAGAAGAAGCGCTGAGTCAGCTGCAGTTGCTAAAGAGATGTTAATCTGCTGCTTTGAGGCATGTTTCAACAGCAAGCGGAAAGGCTTCTATCTACTTCTTCGGAGGAGATGATCTTCTCGATGAAGGAGAAACATTCTGCCGAAAATGACTTTCAGCGTAACTTAAATAGGCAGTCGGCCCTGCCAGTTTGGGCAAGCTGAAAAGTCATGTGTCTGTGCTGGTGCACAGACATGAAACAGTTAGACTTCAGTAAAAATAGTTTTCCCCATACGTGTCAGCTACTGAGGCAATGTTAGTGAACCGTATCGAAAGGGAACTTGTTTTGTAAAATGTTTTTATTATTTATCAGACCATTATGCTTATTCTGTTAGTATAGCAACATTCAATTAAACTGCAATCGATTGTGCGTTGCATCACGTGCACTTGGAAGGAGCGCTACTTCGAGTTGCTACCAATGATGAATTGATTTCAGTTAGGATGCCGTCTTAGAAGGAAGTTGCCTACGTAGACAGCAGACAATGAGGTATCTCACTGTGTTTTGGACTTATTTTCAGACTAGAGTGGAAAGGAAGATGAGCACCTGGGGAAGATGGATGCCCTCAAAGGAGATGCCATGCTCCTCAGAAGAGGTGGTCTCTGCAAAAAGCTCCAGTAGGGTGTAGCGGTTATCAAAGTCCATGTGCTGCTCGATGCCATCCTGCTGGCTGAGGGACAGGAGCACGTAGGCACGACTCCCTGAAAGTCAAACAACATCATATTAGTCAACAATGCAGTATTTTCTACGGTCTTCATTTACTTTTATTACACAACTGGCATGCACTCTTATCCAAAACATTACAGGAATACATTTGATTAATTCAAGCATTCTCTGGGAATCAAATTCCTCAACACCCATTAGAGTACATGTAATATCTAGGGATGCACCGAATGTTCGGCAACCGAAATTATTCGGCCGAAAAAAGCCAAAAAAAGCACTTTCGGTATTCGGCCGAATAAGTAAAAAGGCCGAATAAATTTTGCCGAACAATGACGTTTTTAATGATGTTTTAACGTTCACATATCGCGTCTTTTCCTCGCGCATATTCTTTATATCCTATGTGGGCGCGCGGTAACCGCGCGCAAAACGGAAGGGACGCGCATGCGGTGCGGTGCGGCGCGATTGTTTTTTCCTGGCGCGCCTGTGCCGCGGCGAGATGAAAACATCTCAACTTTTCAGAATGCCGCAAGAGCACCGCAGGTCATGTGACAAGAACCAACCGATCATCTTCGACCTTTCCGTAACAAAACATGGAAATCTCAGCCGAACAGCTGATCATAGCTGTACAGGGGGGTTGTTATATCTCGTTTACATAAATATATCTAGTAGTAAAGCTAAAGCAAGGGCTAAAAATCAATTTATCCCTTGCTGAAACTTTCTCATCGTCAGAATCCACAGTTCATGGTTGCATAGCAACGACAGACGCCACAGAAGCGCGAGCTCCCGAACGCTTGCAAAAGAAGGAGGAAGCGACGCGGCCGCGCTTTACACGCTTTATTAGGCGCGATATGTGAAGTAGGCTTATGTCTAGGACAGTTATTTATTTGTTGTGGGTTCATCCACATTTTTTTGCACTATTCAATGCACATTTGTTGTTGTAGACATACAGAGTCACATTCTTTCAGCAGTCAGTTATAGGCCTAACATAGGCTATTCAAGAAGAACATAGGCTTCAAAGATGGCCAAATAATTTTTATTTTTTTTTTATTTTACTAATTTATTCATTTTAAGTTACATTGTGCTTTGTTTGTATAATATCTGCTGGAATGTTAAAAAAATGTTCAGTGTTAAATATTTTGAAATTATATTTTTGTTATTTGATTTATTTCTCTGAAAAGCAACACAAAATAGTAAAAAGCAAATTATTACTATTTAATTATTGTAATGGTGAAAAAATTGGCAAAATAAATGGAAAAAATGCGAAACACCACATTCGGTATTCGGCCTTCGGCCTTCGGCCAAGCATTTCATTATTATTCGGCTTCGGCTTCAGCCAAGAATTTCATTTCGGTGCATCCCTAGTAATATCAGAATGATTTTAATCCTGTTTTAATTTGGCCATTGAGTTTCTTAAAGAATGCATCAATAGCTAACTACTGAACTTTATATTTTTATTAATAATAATAATAATAGTATTTGTATTATTATTATTATTATTGCTGTTGTGCTTATAGTATAATTGATCTCCCTAACAATCAACAACAAATCAAAAACAATGGATATTAATGCACCACTGTAAGCCTAATGGAGCAATCATAAGCCTGTAACAACCAGAGACAATTCACTTAAACTTTGCAAATATAAAATTGCTAATTAAGAGAATAAAGTGCCAAAACAAAGAAAGCTTTACCACATCAGATTGGGTACATTTAAAATACTAAATATTAACATTTCTTCAAGGTTTGATTGTTTGACTGGTGTAAAACAACTGGATCAAAGAGAGATAAGATGACAAAACATATTAGCGAGACAAATAACAGAAAACATCCACATCTCATCCACAGAAAAAATGACTTGACCAGCAACTATTGTGCTGATTCTTCACTATTCTCACAAACCCCTTTCAGCAAAAACATCCAGTCAAAGGACCTTGATGTACGTTCTGCTTAAGTGTGCAAAGCTTTAGTATAGCACAGAACACTGTAGTAAGATCACTTCCTTAATTTTACAAAAGTACAAGAAATAACACGTGGGCCACCAATGGTAGTAATTTTGATGTTAAAATACTCTCCTCTAATATGCAGCATCATCTATAAGGAAACTGAAATGTGCAAAAAAACACAGCACTATCTAAACATTGTTCTGTTTGTTCGAGAGGTCTGGCAATCCAAATTCTGACTCAACCACTGGCTTGGATTTTGGGGTGGGACTAGCTTTTTTCCCAACCAATGGCAGACAGGAAATATAATAGGGAATACATACACAGAGGAAACTTTTTCTACAAATATTATATACAAATAATATCTCATGTATATTGTGTTACTGATCACGTGTACAGGGTGAACCCGACTTGAGACATGAGGCACATGCCTGTGGTCTCCTCCTCATGCTGAAGTGAATGACATAAATGCCTCACCCTAATTAGAGGAACTAGAGATGAGCAAGTATATCCTGTGAATAAGAGTGAAAAGAATGAGGAGCAGGAACTGGAAAACCCCTCCTTGTAAGGGGTCCTTTCCCACATTTCCCCTTTGCAAAAAGAAAGAAAGAAAGAAAACATCCAACTTTGCCTCATTTTTTTTGTTCCAACTTAAGACAAAGCTCTAAAACAGAAGCTTTCTCAAAATTATTAAGTATGACAAAAGAGCTCAATCGAACCCATGCTAAAACAAACAGTTTTATCTAATCTAGTCCAGTGGGATCCTTTTAGACACTGTCAACAGCCAGTGCTGAGAGCGTTGAGACACAGCCCACCGTCTCTGCCCGTCACTGATGACTCACAGTACCCAATATCTCACAGCACACTGACAGGAAGCTGTGGCTTCAAACTTGCGTTGTGGTCTAAAGTCAATACAGTGAGGCTTTACTTAAGGGTTCACATTTGTGCTCCATTCACTACAATCCATACGCACATGACTGGGAGAGAACAGCATGCGTGTAAAACTTTCAAACTTGTAAAGCGAAAATACTTGACAAATAGAGGATCTAAAGAACAGATTGTCCTCTTGGCTTTGACTCAAACATAGAGGACACCTTGTTTTGGCAGTTTTGCATTTATACAAGAAAAAAAAAAAGGAATACAAGTCAAATGAATCCATTTAAACACTCTGAATGTACTTTCAATTTTACTCCGTGTGTAATAATTGTATACTTATATTATTATTAAAACCAAGGAGCAAGACCTCATATCCTGTTTTTGTCATATTCTTTAAATCAAAAGAATTTTTATATGCTTATAATTTTAAAATAACCTATTTGACCTTAAATGCTACAAGAATAAGAGGTATTACATAGCCAAATGATTTTAACAACATAAACAAATAAATGATTTCATTTCAGAAGCTTCTGAACTTTGTTTTTAGTTTAGTTCAAATGTTTTATATAATATATGTATAAAACTGTGATTATTATATATATTATCCACAAAAGGCACTTGAGGAAGAAGACATGCACATAAGCTACAATGGAAACAACTTTTCTGAATAAATTAGACTAGACAAGGAAACGCTTTTCGCAAACAACGGTCTTTGGAATAGAGTTTGCTTCAAGTCAATATTGAACAAATTCACACTTGCTTAGTATTTACATCCTGTAAAATAAATGTAAAAAAATATATTTAAAGGTTGTTACTGATGAATTGCAATGGTTGCAACGCAATATTGAAGCAAATAATGCAATATTAAACACTTATAATATTAAGAGAGAGTTATTCCTAATTCCTAACTTTTTAGATTTTACAATATCCAGTACAACCAGTAGTTTAAACTTACTTTTCATTCAAGGGAAATACCCTAGGAAGTGAGAGTTTTACTTTAAACCGCTGGAAACAGTAACTACAATATGGTTCCTCAGATGCAGAAAAGGATCACAACCAACAGACACGAGAGCATTTAGAGATTTCCAAACGTAATGACAATCCAGGGCTTCAGACTAACATTGGAGAGCATTGGAGAACTTCTACAGAGTGTGTTATCATTTTACTATAGTTTTATTACATGACAGTAAAGCACTGAGCTTGAATTGAGACGGAGATCAACTTTTTTGTTTTATCTAAATTATTTAAAAACTTTACCAAAAGTAACTTAATTTTTATATGGAATGGTGTATTTTACTGTACCATACATTTAATGAGTAAAATATTTTCTCCATATAAATACTGAACCGACCAAAAGCTTCAGTGATTATCAAAGGAGCACTCTGTCCTTGCTTTCTGTCTAATTAGTCACAATTTGAAAAAAAGCTTTTGTTTTTCATGAGAAAAACTTCATCCAACGTTTCCATTTATTAGGGAGCGGAAATAACTAATAAGCCTCTGCTGCCATGTATTGGTTGTAGTTGTAATTTCAAGTCTTTTTTTAATTAAAAGCCTGTTTGCCACCAAGCATTAGTTTTCCTTCATCTTTTAACTTTAATTTTTACAAAATCACATTAAAACATAAAAATAAAGCTTGTGTGAAGCACTTTAAAAAGTTCTTGAATTTCACTCTCAAAGGTTTCCACGAACCCTGAAATGAATAATGTAAAAACATCTGACTTTTCTGCGACCAAGGTCACAGTTACTTTAAATCCATGGTTAATGTTTTTTTTGTGGATTGGCGAGCCTTAACATTCATTCATGGCACAATATTTCTCCCGGTTTCCTTCTACGAGTTAAATAAAGAAACCACACTGCAGAACGCAAGACTTACCCGCATCGTGAGAAGCCAGGGCTCGCAACATCTTGCCGGCGCTGCGTCTCGTCTGTCGCTCCTTGTTGCAGAGCAGTTCCATGAGCAGGTCGAGAGCACCGGTCTCCTTGAAGACTCCTACCAGAGAGCCGATACTGGCGTAGGCGCTCAGCACGTGGATGGTGTGCGTGATGCTTATACCAAAATCGCTGTTCTTGGCCATCTGCTTCCGGGCACGGCGGACGAGATTCTTCACGTCGTCTTTCATGTCCAACAGTTCTCCTTCATCAAAGGTGACGTCTGAGGGGAACTGGCCGCTGGGCCGCTCCTCTTCCTCCAGCAGAGGCCTCTGGGAGTCAGCCTTGCGCTTGCCCAGCAGAGTGGGGCAGTTGGCGTACACGTCTTCTGTGGACATCCACATGAGGATGCTCTCAGTCTTGCTTTCTCCTGAAGCGGATCCACTAGAGCCGCCGCCGCCGGAACCACTGCCGCCACCGCCGCTCGCCTCATTGCTGCAGCCTGAACTGTTGCTATCATCCACAGTGAGCAGGCTCCAGCGAATCAGATACTCCGTCTGGCCGTCGTGAGTCCTCCTCTGACGAATAAGCTCCTCTGGGTAAGCCTGCAGCTTCGGGCCCAGCTGAACCAGAAGGTTGCCATTGCGGCGCTCACCCACCATGGTAGCTGAGAATACAAGTTTAAATAAAAAAAAAAAAAAAAAGAAGAAGAAGAGTGATTTAATATCTATATCTAATTATTATTGTGCCATGTACAAACAAACATATTACATAAACATCCTATCCATATTTCACCCAAAAATTCTGTCATAATTACTCACCCACAAACCAATGAGACTTTAGTTCATCTTTGAACCACAAATGAAGATATTATTAAATCTGAGAGATTTCTGTCCGTCCATTGAGAGTCCATCGACTCAAATTGCTTTGATGCTTCAAAAAATTTCAAAAATAGATTGAAAAAGAAAGGAAAAGATAGAAGGATTAAATCCAAGTCTCACTTCATATGATGGTGAGATCTATTTTAGGCTTTTATTCAAATTTAAACATTGATCAATGCACAAATATAGAGCACATCGACGGCAAACAGTTTTCATTTTAGTGGGACGTCCTTTTAATGAAATCTCTCAGGTTTCATTTAAATATTTGCATTTGTTTTTCAAAAGATGAACAAGAGTTAGAAAGATGACGAAAGAATTATAAACCTGAAAAGTTCAAAAGTCTTTAAGGGATCGTTCACCCAAAAATGATAATTCATGTCGTAAAGACTTTCGTTCGTCTTCGAAACACAAATGAAGATATTTTGAATGAAATCTGACATTTCTACATACAATTGCTTTCTATTAGTTTTACTTTCTCTTCATGAACATTTTTCGAAAGCACTAAAAAGGTAGTCGCGTGGCGGTCAAACAGAAGGGCAGAAATATCTCCGATTTCATTAAAAAGATCTTCTGAAGATGAAGAAAAGCCTGGTTTGGAACGACATGAGGATGAGGAATTAAAAGACAGAAATTTCACTGCAGGGTGAACTAACCCTTTTCAGACCTGAAAATGAAAGCAACACAGGACAGAACTAAGAGTTTGGGATAAAAACTTCTAGAAGTGTTAATACTGACCCTCTTCACCCTAAAATTTGCCAAACGTTACCAAAACATCAACTGTTATTCTCACAAACAAAGTTCAAAGGTTTATTTACACAGTTTACATGTCACATGTCCAATACTTCTCACAGCTGCTGTCAGCCCCGCTAGCTAAACAGTGGCATACGGGCCTGGCGTCTTCATGTGGGCTTGATT
The DNA here is from genome assembly GCA_037194245.1 of Opsariichthys bidens. Classification (NCBI taxonomy): domain Eukaryota; kingdom Metazoa; phylum Chordata; class Actinopteri; order Cypriniformes; family Xenocyprididae; genus Opsariichthys; species Opsariichthys bidens. The sequence goes on from CM074279.1 coordinate 3,992,093, forward strand.
CACTAACACAAGCCAACTTGGCCTACTCTTTGCTTATCTAAAGTAGTTTAAACCCTTCAAGCCGCGCTGCTTTTTCTCCGGTCATGCGGTAAAAGCCACGAGCTGAGCCGAACGAGTGCGCATTAGCGCTAACATCAACACTGCAAGTAGGCAACGCGACGCGACGCGACGCGACACGTCAAACTGAAACACGTCAGAGATGTGTAGTGTTACAAGAAGCGAGAATCACGTCCGTTCGTTATAATTCGAAGGTTCTAGTTAGTCGCGCCGCGTCGCTAGCAAGGCACATATGTTGCAACTAGCTGTCAATGCGGCCTCTGTGTTAAAAAGACATAAAACCCCTCACTTTAGCTCCAAAACTCGGCTCTGACTCACCTCCGGTGTTGCAGGGCCTCCCCTCCTTCTCGACTTTCCCCCTGGGTGGATGGAGTTTTCTTCTCCGTGGTAGCGTATCGTTGCCCAGCCTGAAGTCGTTTTTGCTGCCTGTTGTATAGTTAAGTGTAGTCTAGCGCTACTTCCTGTGGAACAGGTATGAATTCAGCTCGCGTATGCGCCAACGTCTGCGTGCAGCAACGCGTTACTGTCATCTGCTGGCACGGAGGACTTACAGTTGTCGCCGCCTACTTGCAATTGCTTATAGTGTGTGATGTGTATTGGTTACTTTTAAAATGTATTTCACTAGAGATTACAAAATACATGCTTTAAAAAGTCGTTTGTAACGTATTTCGTTACGTTACTCAAGTTTAGTAACTTAATTTAAATACTTTAGGATACTTTGGAATACTAACTGGTAATTGCAAGTTTACATCTCCCAGTTTTGACTTTATAACTTGAAATTTTGAGTTTAAATCGCGCAATTCTGAGAAAAAGAAGTCAGAGTGGTGAAATGCAAACTCACAATTGTGAGGGGGGGGGACTAATTGTGAGGAAAAAGTTGCAGTGACCTTTTTAACAATTAAAAAATGACTCATAAACAACTATCACGAAACATGAAAACAGTTGTGGATCTTCGGGTCGTGACAGGACAGTTAAGTTGACAGTTGGGTATTTTTTTAATAAATTCAGTCATTTTGTCTTGTTCAGGACAGTACTAAATAAAAATAACTACATTTTTATGATCCCTCTTAAAAATATTAAAATGTTGATGAAACTGAACTCCACTTTTTCAGACTGTCAGAGTCAGAGAATCACCAATCGCTGTTTAAATGACATTAAAATCACTTTGGTAATCTAAAACACTTTTCAGATGTAACTGTAATCTGATTACCACCCATTTAAAATGTAACTGTAATGAAATACAGTTACTCAAATAAATACGTTACTAAGTTACTTGTATTTCGTAACTCTCCAACCCCGTGTATAAACCATGCTCAAACATTTCACAACATCATATTTCGATGGAGTTTGTGCTGAAGAGGACTTGAAGGTTATTGTGGGTCATTTTAGTCAATGCATTTAGTCACCACGAAATCAAAATGGACATTGCATTTCTGGATATTCATTATAAATGATTTATCTGTGCGCGTTATTTGTTTATTTTTTTAATTCATGTCCCACCAAAATGTTTAGTCAAAATAACTGCCTCTCCCTCTTGTAGCAACTCATGCCCTTTGTTTGCTGCCATTAGGGTGGGACCACCTGTCACTCACATGAGATCCATGATCCCGAATGATCAAAATCACGTCCCGCCCTATAGTTTCACCTTTTGAGAGCAGGGCTGGGTAGGTTACTTTTAAAATGTATTTCACTACAGATTACAAAATACATGCTTTAAAAAGTCATTTGTAACAAATTTCTTTACATTACTCAAGTTTAGTAATATTAATAATAATAATAATAATAATAATAATTTGTTGCATTTATATAGCGCTTTTCTGGGTACTCAACGCGCCTGTGACTTAGACAAAGTAACTTAATCTAAATACTTTAGAATACTTTGGAATACTAATAAGTGTGGAACAAACACAAAAAAGGTCATTGCAAGTTTTTTTCTCACAATTCTGACTTTTTCCCTCAGAATTGCATGATTTAAAGTTGAGAAGTCAGAATTATGAGATGTAAACTCACAAAAAAGTCAGTATTGCAAGTTTATATCTCCCAATTCTGACTTTATAACTTGCAATTGTCAGTTTAAATCTTGCAATTCTGAGAAAAAGAAGTCAGAATTGTGAAATGCAAACTCACAATTGTGAGGGAAAAAACTAATTGTGAGAAAAAGTTGCAGTGACGAGTGAATTATAAAATGACTCACAAAACATGAAAACAGTTGTGGATCATCAGGTCAAGTTGCAGTTGGGCTTTTTTTTTTTTAATAAATTCAGTGATTTTGTCTTTTTCAGGACAGTACTAAATAACAATAGCATTTTTATGATCCCTCTTAAAAGTATTAAAATGTTGATGAAACTTAACTCCGCTGTTTAATCATCAATCGCTGTTTAAATGACATTTAAATTCAAAGTAATCACTTTGGAAATCTAAAATACTTTTCAGATGTAACTGTAATCTGATTACCACCCATTTAAAATGTAACTGTCATGAAATACAGTTACTCAAATTTTGTATTTTAAAAACGTAACTAAGTTACTCCCCAACCCTGTTTGAGAGTAACTTGGCACTTCAATAAATGATTGTATCAATTCATTTCACCAGTAGGTGGCGACAAGTGACTGTTAAAAATATATTCGTCATTGAGTCATTCATTCAAGAAATTTGTTCAAAAATGCTGATTCATCTAATAATGAAACAAATGAAATATTTATGAGTGAGTCATTGAATCATTTATTGAAACCGATTTTTTTTTTTTAATTGTTATTTCAAATTAATAAAAAAATTTTTAAATAGACTGCAGCGGTTAACAATATGTCAGAAGAACCTCTAGGAAATTACATTTGATTTATTTTGGTTATTTAATTCAGAATCTTGGTAGAATAGTGATCTCAATTTGCAACAACAAAAACAACAACAACAACACAAAACGTGTACAGCTGTAGAATATGATGATTTAATTACATTTAATAACTTAAAATTTCAATAAAACATTTGCACTTGATTTGTACAAGTTGTTTTATATGCATGTGTCCTTGGTTTTTATTGCATTTACACGGTTTTGGGGTAAGGGGTGTTGTGTTCGCTGTGAACAGTAGAACAATAACTGACAAGAGCCGGCTGACCAATCAGAGCAGACTGGGCGTGTTTTATAGAAACCAAAACAGTTTTCAGACAGAGGGTGAAAACAGGTGCTGCAGTAATATAAAATTATTATTATTATTATTATTGAACATTAAATCATGTAAACCTATTCTAGTAGACCTCCTAAACAAAATTAAGAACTTGTAAATGAGCATAATAATGCTGTGTATACAAGAGACTTTATTTTTTGTAAATATAAAATATATACATATATATATATACATACATATATGTATATATATATATATATATATATATATATATATATAATATATATATATATATATATATATATATATATATATGTACTTTTATTACTAATAATACAGTAATACAGTATACTGTAAATATTAGCCTGGTGTTTGTATAAAAATATATAGACAAAAACTGCATCATTTTTTGGGGGGTGTGGTGTGGGGGTTAATATTGGTAATTATGATATTTATATCTATTATGATAATTATATATTGGTCAATTATGGTAATGACAACTTGGAGGTAAATGTGTTAAATTGTCATAAGTTTATATATATATATATATATATATTATACATATATAGTATACCCAGTTTACCAGTTTGTCTTGTAGTTTTTAAACACTAGATGGCACTGTTGCAATTGACAGTTTCGACAGTTAACAAAAACAACACCTAATCTGCAGTGGTCCATTTTACAGTAGACCAGTTTACTTTTATGAAATGTGAGAGACCCAAGAATTATATTTCATTATCTTGCTTAATATTTTGCTGCTAATTCTTTGCTTTTATTCTCTACCCCTAAAAAACAAAACACCAAAACTAAAGTAGGCTGTAGTTTTATACTTTTTGAAACACGTGCCAAATATGCAATCCATTTCTCAATCTCAGCCCTTTTGGATTGAGGGAACACAGCTGGATAAAATAAATAACTGGACTATGAAGTTAAATTTTTTGTTATTCATAGATTTTTTAAAAACATATTATATCCCTATAAAATTTTTATTTCTGTTATTTATTTATTTGTTCGTATGTGCACATATAATTTGATCTCAGTGTAATGGAATTTATTCACCCAAAAATGAAACTTCTGTCATCATTTACTCACCCTCATGTCGTTCCAAACCCGTAAGACCTTTGTTCGTCTTCGGAGCACAAATGAATTCATTTCTAAGTGTGAACCAATAATAATAATAATAATAAAAAAAATGTAAAAATAATCTTGTGATTTAATAATAATAAAGTAAATTATTATAACATAAATATGAATAAAATAAAATAAAATACCACCATGTATCATATATCATTACATCTAAATTTAATATATGAGTTTGTCTGTTATCCAAATTTTGTATTAATATAATTTTAATATTGATTTTTTTAAAGTATCAATACCAAATAAGTAGCTTGTGAGTATCGATATATTGATACTGCAGTATTTTAAAACATCTTTGGTTCACCATTTTTGCTTAAAGGCACACTGCACTGTAATGAATTACTGTAAAAATTACAGCATTGTTTTACAGCTGCTGGCTGTTTTTTAATAATACAGCATATTGCTGTAAACTGCAATGCATTCTGGGGTCACCTGTTGGTTTGACTCAAATTTACAGAATATTGCTGTAAATTTACCTTTTGTAATTTAAAAAAATACAGTTATTTACTGTAATCAGAGAATACAGGGAAATTCTGTACATTAAATTACAGTAACACTACTGTAAATTTTACAGTAACTGGCTGGCAACCCTGCTGCCAGTATTATACTGTAAAATTTACAGTAATTTTTTAACAGTGTGTGTAGTTTTTTGCCACTAGAGGTCACTTATTCAAAACAACGGCATAGCTTCATGACGCCTTGATTTCTTGGACTCATGGGAGGTTGCCACATGATACCACTACTTTTATCCTATATGTGACTTACGTTATAAAATAATGTTAATAACAATACAAATCATAGTTTCTTCGACTGTATAATTGCTTTGTCATGATTAATATGTTCATAATCATTAAATACTATTAAAAAAAGTTGCAAATAAAAATAGACAAGTGTACATTATTTCACGTATTTATTATTTTCAATAACGTTAGCTCTTAGATGACAGTTATTATTACGCTACAGATGCTTAACGAATATTTTTTAAATCATCCACTAAATTATCATCTCTTAAAGTTTAATGTGTTTACAACAATGCCACAAATTTTTAAAACACCTTTAGTAACATTAAATTGAGTAAATGCCTACATAATATATTTTAATAATAAACTAATATATTTATTTTTACCAAATTAATAAAATTTCACTTTTAAAATTCATCTATATAATAATATGTCTCTCCATATTTTAGTAGTTTTTATTCAAGTAATGATAAATAATAATAATTTAAAAAAAGGTAAAACAATAGAACTAACATGAAATAAATGTTAAAGCAGAAATAAGCAAGCTGGAAAGTAATCTCTGGATTACACTCGCTCGCAATTCCGCTCTTTCACACGCGCTCACAGTCCTCTCCGCATTGGATTTTGGGAAATAGTGCTTCAACGAGTGTGCATTGAATGTACACTCGAAATCAGAGAGAATTGTGGGTATAAAGTGGTGAACGAATGTAGGGAATGGAGTCGTTCACTCAGAATTCGGACACCAATACAAAATAGCCGACACCCGATATAGTGCACTATATAGTGGATAGGGAGCGGTTTTGGACACAGCTTATGGTTTCTACATGGAAATTGAGGGTAACGCGGGTATAGGTGACGTTAAAATTGCTTACTTCTCTGAATTTAAACGTTCTTGGAAGCATTTGGGATAATGTAAGTACACAAGTCAAAAAAACATTGCTCTAGTGATTTTGGATATTTTAATTACATATTGTGCCTTTAATAAAATCGTTTAAAGACTTGCTGGTGAATAGGCACTCAACTCCTGGCCAATACAACACCCTTTAGCTGTCACTATGTTCATTATATGACTATATAATAGAAATGTTACCAAGTGTAAATTTGAATTAAATAAATAAATAGCCTATAGGCAGGGCTGGGTAGGTTACTTTTAAAATGTATTTCACTACAGATTACAAAATACATGCTTTAACTAGTAATTTGTAACGTATTTCGTTACATTACTCAAGTTTTGTAACTTAATCTAAATACTTTCGAATACTTTGGAATACTAATAAGTGTGGAACAAACACAAAAAAGGCAATTGCAAGTTTTTCTCTCACAATTCTGACGTTTTCCCTCAGAATTGCGTGATATAAAGTTGCAATTGCGAGATATGAAGTCAGAATTATGAGATATAAACTCACAATATTGAGAAAAGTCAGAATTATGAGATATAAACTCACAATATTGAGAAAAGTCAGAATTATGAGATAGAAACTCATACTAAATTCACAATTGCAAGAAAAAAGTCAGTATTGCAAGTTTATATCTCCCAATTCTGACTTTATAACTTGCAATTTTGAGTTTAAATCTCGCAATTCTGAGAAAAAGAAGTCAGAATTGTGAAATGCAAACTCACAATTGTGAGGGGAAAAAAAACAAATTGTGAGAAAAAGCTGCAGTGACGAGTGAATTATAAAATGACTCACAAAACATAAAAACAGTCGTGGATCATCAGGTCATGACAGGACAGTTCAGTTGACAGTTGGGCAGTTTTTTTTTTATAAATTCAGTCATTTTGTCTTGTTCAGGACAGTACTAATTAAAAATAACAGCATTTTTATGATCCTCTTAAAAGTATTAAAATGTTGATGAAACTGAACTCCGCTTTTTCAGACGGTCAGAGTCAGAGAATCCCCAATCGCTGTTTAAATGACATTAAAATTCAAAGTAATCACTTTGGTAATCTAAAATACTTTTCAGATGTAACTGTAATCTGATTACCAGCCATTTAAAATGTAACTGTAATGAAATACATTTACTCAAATTTTGTATTTTAAATACGTGACTAAGTTACTTGTATTTCGTTACTCCCCAACCCTGTTTGTAACGTATTTCGTTACATTACTCAAGTTTAGTAACTTAATCTAAATACTTTAGAATACTTTGGAATAAGCGTGGAACAAACACAAAAAAGGCAATTGCGAGTTTTTAATCTCACAATTCTGACTTTTTTCCTGAGAAAAAGTCAAAATTATGATAAACTCACAATATCGAGAAAAGTCGGAATTATGACATATAAACTCACATACTAAAATCACAATTGCAAGAAAAAAAAATTTGTATTGCAAGTTCATATCTCCCAATTCTGACTTTATAACTTGCAATTGCGAATCTCGCAATTCTGAGCAAAAGAAGTCAGAATTGTGAAACGCAAACTCACAATTGTGAGAAAGGTGACGAGTGAATAATAAAATGACTCACAAACAACTATCACAAAACATGAAACTTAACTCCACTTTTTCAGACTCTCAGAGTCAGAGAATCCCCAATCGCTGTTTAAATGACATTAAAATTCTAAAACACTTTTCAGATGTAACTGTAATCTGATTACCAGCCATTTAAAATGTAACTGTAATGAAATCCAGTGACTCAAATTTTGTATTTTAAATACGTTACTTGTATTTCGTTACTCTCCAGCCCTGTCCTCCTCATGTGAACGATCTTTAGGACCCAGGGGAACTCGAGCTCATCCATATAAAGACCGCCGATGAGGAGAAAGCGAGTACATTATAGTGCTTGGACATCAACAATCTCAACGTGTCATTTCGCTTTTTATCTAGTCTTACCGCAGTCGTATTCAAACGGCTGGCAAGATGCAGTATAATCGACATCGTGTTCGTATGAAAGGTTTATGCTGGTGATTCCCCCCCCCCACAGATATTCTTGATAGATGACTTTTCGACAAAAACCGGACACTCTGGACTTTTATTCCTCTCTCTGCTCCAAAAATAACATCGTGAAAGGATACCGTCGATAGATTTCGCGTCGTTGAGACGAACGTTCACTGACTGCTATACCAGCTCACCTTGTGAGGTAAGTTACCAGTCTGATCACGAACTTGTACAGCAAATGAATGATTGCACCAAGATGACATCAGTGCATCACAGGCTTTCTGAAGCCTGGCAACAGAAAGCTTTCTCGTGTGTGTTGTTTGTCTCAATTCACCCTTGATCTCTCGTGCACTGCTGCATTTTACGCATAGGACCAGAGATCACTTGATGCGCAGGTTGATTGATTAATGACTGGAGCGGATACTCTCAAATATTTTGATCTGCTCCAGTCATTAATCATAATGAGAGATGCATTCATTCAACTTGCATTTACGTGGTCAGTTATGTTAAGTCATCTAATCGTGGTTTTTGGTCTCGGACGCAGGGCTGTTTTTGAATGTTGTGACTTGTCTTGGAGCTTTTATTTGCTTGAGATTCGTGTTTTGGTTCTGAAATGGAATTATGTGAGAAAAAATAAGAGTTCAATTCCAAACGAACTGTATTAATGAAAGTGAACCAAGTATTCCGTTATAGAAACTGGGTTTAAAGTTTTGTAATTTCACAGTGCTAATAATAATAATAATAATAACCAAACTGAATAATCACAGCCTTGTGCTGTTATTCTATATAACGGCGCCGTGGAGTTTAACTAATAATAATAGGAACCAACACTTACTGTTAACTACAAATATATCGCTGGGCATATATTAGTGCTTGCTTCTAATGTACGAAAATCATACCTGGCTGATAAATATAGAAATAATCAATACTACACCAAACTCTGTGTCAGTGTTAGAGGCAGCAGTAATTTTGTGCCTGACAGAAATGAAAATTCTGTCATTAATTACTCATTTTCATGTCTTTCCACAGCCGTAAGACATTTGTTCATTTTCGGAAAAGAGAGTAATATTTTGTAAATTAAAGTGGTAAATTGTGTGTTTTTGTGCAAACCACTGGAGTCACATGGGTTACTTTAATGATTTCTTCACTATCTTTCTGGGGCTTGAAAGTGGTAGTTGCGTAGGCTGTCAATGGAGGGACAGAAAGCTATCAGATTTCATCAAAAAGAAGGTCTTATTGGTTTGGAACAATATGAAGGCCAATCATTTTTTGATGAATTAACCCTTTAAGGCCGTACTGAAGACGCCACCCACATGTGTGAATGAAATAGCGAAGCCAATAACCGATTTGTAAACCACAAAAGTAAAATGAGAAATGAGCCAAAATCTCATTTTCCGTTCGTTAATCTAAACGAAGCAGGGAAACAAAAAAGGGTCATCTTTCTATTTCACATTATTCCTTTTAGAACAGGGCTAAAGGCACACCTTAAGAAAAATGTTTTTTCTCTACTCCTATAGGGTATGATTGCGGAAATGTTTTTTGTTTTTATTGAACATTGATGGAGCAACATATTTTGTGTGAAAATAAAAGGGGTTTCTTATAAATGTATGAGGTGGCGAGGCGGGGTTTTACCCCACAGACACACAGGGTAAAAGGCGCACAGTGTTGATACAAATACTTTAGCTAAAATATATATTTTTTAATAATGTCTAAGTTATTACATGTTTAAAACAATCACTTTTGCAATGTTTGTACTATTTTCTGTTTATTTTGATAAATAAAAGATTTTTTTCAGTACATATACTGTCAATAAAATGGTAATATAAATATATTTATATTTTAAATATATTTTAAAAATACAGAGACATAATTATTTAAAAAATTAAAGATTCTGAAAGCAATGGAGATCCCAAAATAAGTTAATATAGATTTACAGTTGTAACAAAACATTATATTTTATTATATGATATGATTAATATCATCATTTTAAATATGATGGTTTCATTATAAATATGGGTATTATATCTAAGGTGGACACCCAACTTTATATATATATATATACCATCTGAATTTAACCACGTCATGTTAACAAATAGAAAAGCCAGCTGTTTATTATCATGTTAATTATTGTGTCTTTCTCTCCAACACCTGGTGCACTTTTACCCTAAATCCCATTTACATATTTTTTACATATTTTTCATATATTTTTTTTTAAACATATTTTACATATTCTTCCGTTTTTGAAAAACTGTTGCTTTAATTACCTTGAACAAAACTATTATTATTGAAAATTATTAACAAGACCTTTGTCTCAAAATATGTTAAATCATTTTAACAATCCTCATTTGCTACATAAATCTACAGCATTTTTAAAAACATAAAATATTAGCTCAAATGAACTTTGGTTCATTCAAATTTGGATCAGCCAGATTTCCACGTGTTTATCTTGAAAAGCGGATGTTTTTGAAAATTTTTGTCCAATGGTTTAGAGGAAAATAAAACCAAATGTGCCTTTCTACACTATATCAAATATGCAACCGACTGTGGTTTTAAATTCATTTTGTTTAAAAAAATTGGAGGAACATGTTCATTACCCAACTCCATCAGCAATCAATTGTTCTTGGAATCAATACACAACCCTACAAAACCTGTAGTATTCCCTTTCAGAAACCCGCTCTCATAACTGACTAACATGGTTTGTTTGAATCTTTGATACAGTAGTCAACCTATGTGGGATTTTCTGTGGCGATGGCGATATCTATATAATATATATGGAATACAATTAAGTATCAGCAAATGAGTCGGACACAATCTTATCTTTCACAACATTCAATCAAACTTCACTAAAATAGAAAAAGAAAATGTTCATTATCAATTGACAAAGCTGTCAGTAGAATTTTGAACTGACAAGTGGGGAGATAAACACTTTTGTCTGAAAACAGCCAAATATTGTACGATTAAATGGCATTGATGTTTTCACACTAGTCCTGTTAAATTGATGCATGTTTCCTTGGAGTGTATTCAGTGCTCTTTAGCATATCTAAAACACCGCAAACAGTGTCAAATTTGAGGGACAAAGTGCTGAGATCAGGTTCCTACACTTTACAGTTCCACTGAAGCATCTACAGGACTCTGCTGATGGTGTGATGGATTTTTCTGTGCTCATGGCAGTAGACTCTAAATCAGATTAGGATGCTGTGCACCCATTAGATGCCCCCAGCAATGGACACAGCTTTTATTCGGCACACTGCTGAACTTAGCAGAAAAGAAAGTTTGTGTATTCGGCAACGTGGCTGTAGGGTTTTAGATAATGCGGTGGTGCAGAGCTCTGCGAATTGATGGCCTAGACGTGCATTTTTAAGAGCAACCAACATTCAAATGACTGAGAAACAACAATACAAGGATCTTTTGAGAGTTCAAAAAACAAAAACAAAGAAAGTTGGTATTGAATACTATATTAGTCTGAGAACATCAGAAATTTGTCTACCATCATGGTCTGTATTCGTCTGAAAAATGAATTATAAAAAGATTAAATTCAGTTTGTTCTTAAATATTTTCACTATAATTCTATTTCAATTCAGAGTTTTTTTATTATTATTAATTTGAATCTCACAAATATTAGGTTTGGTGAGTTGAAATTGTATAAATTTAAATATTTTATTTACTTATGACAGTCATTTGAAATTATTTTTCATTATACAAAATATTTAATGTAGTGAGAATTGGGGAGATGCACGAAAAAACGGCTAAATTAATTGTGTATAAATGCCAAATTCTGTCATGAAACTCCTTAACGCAACCGAATGACATTTACATTGTTTACTACATTGCACAAGCCGATTGGTTCCTGTTGAATCTGCAGCCAACGAGCTTGCTGCTCAACATTCAAATAGCTGGATATCGTTTACTATAGCAGTTTGCAGTGCAGAGTTCCTCTGAAACCCTCCACCTTCCCCAGCTCCACCTGTATAAACCTAGGGTCATTTTATATATGCCATTTGAGCAGGAGCAGTATGTATTACATGTAACGTGTTTTGCGAGAATTCGCCATTATTTATTATTCTGTTAAACTCTAACATTAAATTCTCCCATCACAGTTTTATAACCATTGGTGATGTGGATTCTTGCAGGAGAAAGGGGAGTGACTCTTGAACCTCATGCCTCCACAAAGCCATTCATGAGGCAAGCCTTCCTCCACACCAACAGACCAGCATGGAGAAAGGGGCCCGAACACGACTAGAAACAGGGGTGGCAGAAGAGAAAGACCATCTTACTCAAGGGAAGACCCCATTAGCAGGGAGTGCGGACTTTGGACATGAATGTTGCAAGCGTAATGGTTTGATCAATACCCACAACTTAATGGTGGAGACTAAGGAAGGGCTGGTGTCAGTCTATTCTGCCCCACAGTACCAGGGCCATGTGGTGTCCAAGGACAAAAATAGGACACCGGATGGTAGAGGACCCCCACAGTTGCTCAACCCCAGCGCCCTTCCCCAGGCTATAGACCCTTACTACAGGCCCAACCTCATTCTCTACCCCGAGAGCGTGTTGAGAGCATGGGGGGAGGGAGGGGACTGCTGCGAGACCACCTTCATTGAGGAAATGACCCCTGCTTCGTCTGGCTCAGCTGTCACAAAAGATGGAATTTTGTTCACTGACAACAGGCTTCTGGATCTCTCTATGGAAGACGCCAAGATCCACACACTCTCCTATGATGTGGATGACGACGACGATGAATTTCAAGAACTTGAGGTGAGAGATTGCACTCTGTTACACTTTTAAATATAGTTACGCACTTTGACTTCCTTTCTTCTTACAGTGAAAGTCAGTGGTAGGGCTGCATGATTTGGGGGGGAAAATGTCTAATTTGATTTTTCTGATAAAAAACGTGATTATGAGTTAAAATGTGATTTTAAAAAAAGCGTTGTGTTTGCTGTGCTGTGTAAATCGGCACAATTTGGCCAAAACATCTGTGATTTTATATTGATTTAAATATAATTATAATAGTTTTTATAATGTTTTATTAGGATTATTTGTCTCACTAAATAAACACAAAGAATATTGCAATATTTCACTATAAATGTAAAAAAATTGTATTATTTTACAGTGCAACTGTAGTTTTTTTTTAATTTTCAGATGTTAAACCAAGAAGTAAAACTTAAAAGCTTTTCTTTTGTTGACAGCAGCCAGTTTATAAGACTGATCGTGACAAGGCATTCACATTACAAGTTTGGGAAGATGGTTGGCACATGTTGCGTTCCCATATGCATGTTCTAAGCATGTTAACCAGATTAGGTTTGGATTGACATGAGTGTGAGTATTTAATGACAGAATTTTCATTTTGGGGTGAAATAACCCTTTAAAGCTGTGAAATGTAACTTTTTTTCAAAATCAATTTTTGAGCAAATACATAACCAGCCAGTGTTCAAAACTATCTCCTTATCTTAGCCCGATTCACAACGGTACGCTTGTAATAATGTTTTATAATGAGTGGTACTGGTAGGTTTCCGTGGGAAATTCGAGCATGGAGCCGTTCGTCTTTGCGTCATTACGTCACGTCTGTTTACATAAAGAAAGAGTCGCAGCTAGTAGCTGTATCATGTGAGGATCATTTATAGCCTTTCTCACAGCAGCTGGAATATTTAAACATCATTTTGATGGCGGATTATAATCCAGAAAGGTCCAAATGTCAATCATCAGTGAGAACTGGAGATTCACCTGTAGTCAAAATCAAAAGACGTCGGACTTCGTAGTGGCGAGAGAAATTGAAATCTACGGGTAACGCTAATACACACTAAATACACAGTCAAGCAATGCTGATGTTGTTACCATTAACAATTTGAGAACAAAGTATAATTTATTTTAGGCCTAATGTATTTTTTCTCAGTTAGTCAGAACAAAAGTGGCAGACGTATTACTCGTGTTCAGATGACATTTTCCGGTGAAAATCCTTATTTTGGTCACACTTCCAAGACATAGAATCTGTGTTTTCGAAGTACAGTATCCACACCGATGTGTTGACTGGCAGCAAACATTAGATTCATCTGCGCTGATGATAATTCCGCAAATAACTGCAATTGCAGGTTTCAAACAGAGGTGGCGACAAAGAGCCAAAACTTACAGACTGCAGCTTTAACCGCTTGATCCATGTTTACATGTTATTAAACGTCTTAATTCAACATACAAATTCAATCCAGCAACTTTCACTTACGATTATAATCATTATATCATTACATAATTACGACAGCAAAAATCGTACCACGTACGCCAGGCTTTAGTAAGGTTCTTCTTTGTAAAACTGCTTAGAACAATATTTATTGTAAAAGCAAATGCATTGACTTGAGTTTGAGAACATCGAATTGTGCAAACATTTAATGAAATAAATTAATAGTACATAAAATACAAGGAAGGAAAATACTGAACAAGGAAGAGATGAAGGAGATGGATGTGAAATTAAAAGACTGAGAACTTTATCTTTGGGGATATTTGCAGTTGAGAAAAGGTAACGAATTACAATACATCGCAATATGTTATCGCAACACTTAGCATGTCACAAAATGTTTAAAATTGCATCATGTTTACAGCGTATTGTGGGCTCTCCAACGATACCCAGAGACCGATAAATACCAATGCTTGCAAGGGAGATAATGAGGTTTTTTTTTTTTAATGATAGGTAAGAGGAATTGAAGCACCAACTTTGAAGTTTGGACAAAGGCTTGCCAATGCGCATAACCAGAAGTGCTGTGAATGCATAATAGTATACGTTACTTTTTTGCATGCACACCCTTACACATAAACCAGGGTTTACAATACTGTCTACGTAGGCAGCTCACTAGGTTTTGGAACAGAGCCAGATGTTTGCTAAAAGTGGATTTTCCGTCTTTTCAAATAATTTATGCATCACACAAATGTTTTGTTTGTAATCCTTACCCATGTGAATTATACTTTTGTCGCTATAAGGAAGGTGTGAGCTCTGTCTTTGCCCCTAATTTAACACCATCTTGTCATATGGTGCTGCTGATCTTCGCGAGAGCATGTGTCTGGAGCTCTTGCCAGATGACTGGGAGAGAGAGTGGCTGATCAGAAGGGTGCAGAAAGCGTAAAGAGAGCTGGTCTGGACAGCCAGTTTCCTGCTGCTGCCCGCCTGTTAGCGCCACCTGTTCCGAGGCCGATGTGCAGCTTCACAGAGCCCTGCACAAGCACAGCCAAACGTGCAGATGCGTTGTGGACTGTGTCTCATCAAGTTCACTTTGTCGTCAATTACGTAACCTCCAAAAAAGCCTCATCTGATCATGTAGTCAACGGATTAAAAATAAAAAATTCAGATTGTGGGTATGTAATGTTGCTGTTTGAGTATGAAAAGGGTCTGCAAAGACAGGAACTGAACAGAGCATTACTGACAGACAGAGAAGAGAGGTGCTGCAATAATGTAAAATATGTCAAAATAATGTTTTTTGAACATTCAAGCGTGAAAAACTCTTCTAGTAGACCCCAAAAACTAAATCAAGACTTTGGAAAAGGGCTTGAAAATTGAATTAAAATTTTAATGGTCATTGTATGGAAAAGAGCTGTTTGAAGATTAAAAAAGATCTTTCATGGAAAAATAACAGCGTAGAGGTTTGGAATGATATGAGTGGGAAAAAAATATTTTTGCGTTTAAAGTAGGGATGCACGATATGAAAAATTTTAACCGATACGATAACCGATAATTAAGTCCTCCTCATGGCCGATATCAATATAGATACCGATAACCAATAAGTTCATATTTTTATATTATAAATTTCATATAATCTGTAGTTTGCACACCCAGGAGAATAGAAAATCTAATATGCACTGATGAAACTGATATTTTAGTAGCCCTGGCCTCAGTCCTGATTCTTCAAATGTTTTTATTTTTTGTGTAAGGCACCACGATACTTAGTAACTGGAAGGGTTTAACAGAACTATGACAGAACGAGGTTTATCTGCACTTAACAACAAATTATATTCAAGCATTTCATGCATAACAAAGAAATGCATCTATTTAGTGCATGAGGATGAGGAAGGTAGATAGACCAAGTCACATGTTTTTCACCTACATAAATAAAATGCATGAACATTTGTCAACCTTGGGAAAAAAATTAACAATAAAAGAGCATAGGGCATCTAAAAACTGCATCTGTGGTTGCTATGCAACCATGAACAGACGCCACGGGAGCGCAAACGCTTTGGAAAGAAGGAGAAAATGGCGCAGCTGCGCTTTGCACGCGTTTTTAGACGCAATATGTGAACGACCCCTAATACAGCTTCGCTGCGATGGCGACTTTTCACGTGAAGTATAAGATTGCTAAACATGCTTTGCCAATAGCAATGGCATTATCCTCCGCTGCCACCGAGGAAAAAAAAAAGCAAAGTGTTCACAGATTATGATGTAATGAGCGCGACACAGTTTTAAAGCTGCAGTCAATTGCAATCGGAAAGTGGATGAATCTCGGATAAATTAGACTGATCGATTGATTTCATTTAATTATCAGAGCAATAAAAATTATGTCATTTTCACCCATATCGCCCAATAATTTATCGGTCCGATAAATATTGTGCATCCCTACTTTAAAGTGGTTATGTCTGTAGTGTGGCCTATTCCTTTTATGTTTTAATGGAACATTTTACTTCCACCAGACTCTTTCATTTAAAATTCTCATGGAATGTGAATATTTAGGGAATAAAGTCACAGCATGTGACTTTTGCTTGCAGCATATTGTGATAGTTCAATTATAGCTGAGTAAACTGCATAAACCTCAACAGACACACTTTCTCTTTTGGGTATTCCATAATCGGCTAATCAAAAATGTAATTTGTGGAGAGATTAATCAGTGAAACGTGGGGAATGGAAATCTGATTGCATTGTCCTGAAAAAACCCCCATCACATCATAAAGCACAGGACAGCATGCACAGCCACTCGATGACTCATGTAACACTTTCCCTTTCAACATTTCACAACATTTCTTTCACAAGCCTATAGCTGTTTTTTTTTAATCTGCTGCTTTCTTACCTTCAGAGAGAACTCTATCACGCCTCCTTTCATAATCACAACCTTTAGAATATGCTCTGCCCTTTTTGAAATTCAATTTGGAATCAAATTAATGAAACACTTGACATTCCTATTATGCAGACACACTTCTCAATCTGTTGCACCATTACGTCCTCACACACGTTGCATCATATGACATTCTGTTTGGAAGAAGATGTGCCAGGTTATCAGAGCAACTTGCCACTTCACAGCTAAAGCCAATTTGAGCAAATGAGATCTTGCAAGATGTGTACTGAAGTTTGTCGATGAGGCTGGACTGGAACTTGGCAACTGTTCATTCTTTATTAGATATATTTGCATAATAAGAAATATGGTGTACCTAGGTCATGCAATCAAAGGAAAATTAAATTCCATTTGTCATTTAATTTCCACGTGCTGCCTCATATTAGAGACTACAGTTGAAATTTAGCTTTTAGTTAATACTATTTTAATATAGCATGAATTGTCTCTGTGTGAATAAATGGATACTATGGTATAAATACGCTTCTGATAATTCACTGGGGTTAAGGAACATGCATTGTGTTTCTCAAAAAAAAAAAAACTTTTTGTGTGTCAGAATGAATAGGAGGAATTTCACAAAAAAGGTACCATTTCACACGAAAATGATTTGGAAATAGCTAATTATTATTTTGACTTTTGACAATATAATTTGAAAGAGTCATTCTGCTTGTTTTGTGGGCAAATTTTTTTGCATAAAATGACTTCAAAAAGTCATGCAATGATTGACTCTCATTAGGTAGGCCTTTTGGGGAAACAAAACATCATATTATGGTACTGTAATCAGTATTTATTAAAAATTATGATTAAAAAAAGCTCCAGGTTTGCTGTGGTTGTTTTGTTGGTGTAATTCTAGGTGGATCTAAATGCAATTATTTTATTGAATAATAAATATAAACAATAAAACAAAACAAACACTGGAACTAGAAAACCGGAGAAAACAGAATGAGCACACCAACAAAACACCCATGTAACGACCAAACTCAACAAGGAACACAAACACTGGAATATAACTACTTGATGGGTAATAGGCAAACAAGACTGATCACAAAACGAGTCAAGTGGAAAAACTACATAGAACTACAAAAATACAAAAAATGCAAACTAAAAGTCAAATAAACAAAAAACATGAAACTCAAAGCCAGGGAATATGTAACAGAGTCCCATGGCGAAGCAGAAGGCCACGCTCGCAGAGAAGATAGGACTGAAGATCCACTTGTCGGAGCAGAAGATCACCGCGACGGAGCTGGCGGAACTGTAATAGAGAGCAGAGTGAGGTTATAAACGGCTTCTGTGGCCATCGCAGAGGGCTTGGAGAAAGCCTCCTTGTCCAATACAGGACAAGCCGAGATTTCATAGGCAGCCTCCTGACTCTGTCAGAACAGAGTTCCAGCACGGCTTCCTAGGTCTTTACCAGACAGGCAGAGAGTTCATAGACGACCTCCGCGGTCACGTCAGGCCAGATGGAAAGTTCATGTATAATCTCTGAGGTTGTGTCAGAGCAGGCAGGAAGCTCAGGGACGACCTCCAGGCACAGAGTTCAAAGGCAATTCTGACATTCTTGGCCATGTCAAGGCAGGCAGAGAGATCAGTGACAGTTTCATTGGCTGTTACAAGACAGGACGAGTGTTCACAAGCAGACATAGCCCCCTCAGGAGGAAAAGTAGCGTACGCCGCCACTAGAGGAGCTGTACACGTGTGTGTGCGGCCCAAACACATAAGATGGCTACTGCCATTACAGGAAGTGCAGCCAATAGCAGTACGACCTCCGGGACGTGGAATAGCTGAGACCACCAGACTCTCGACCAACAGATTTGGATGTGCTGAGACCACTGGACCTGGGACCACAGGGCTTGAATGCACTGAGACCACCAGACATGAAAGTGCCGAGATCCAACTGCAGTGCATTGTCCAGAAACTCATTTTTCAGAAGTACTTTCTAGAGCAGTACTGGTAGACTGAGAAGAGAGGTGCCGCAGTAGTGTAAAATATGTCAAAATAATGTTTTTACAGCAACAGTAACCCGCGAGGACCATCACAGATGAGTTTAGATTGGAAATGATTATTGAGTCTGTAGCATACACAATGGGAAGTATGTAAGATACACAATGTCAAAAAGTCTCGGTGTGGTCCTCGAGGGAAACGTTCCCTTGACGGAGCCTAATTAAATGGATTACTGGATCCATTATTTGGTCTAGCTTTCTGTAATGTTTGGTGAACTCAAAAGCAAAGGTGAGCTGGATCCAGATGCAGTTATTTTATTGAATAGACAATAAATAACAAAACAAAAACAGGAACTTGAAAACCAGAGAAACCAGCATGAGCACACCAACAAAACACCCATGTAAGGACCACACTCTATGATCACAGAACTAATCAACTAGAAAAACTACAAAGGACTACATAAATGGCACACAGAACAAGAAACAGGAACAAAAACAGCGTAAAATGCAAACTACAATCCAATAAACAAAACACACGAAACACAAAGCCAAAAAAGATCTTTAGGTCAATGTAGCATCTAAAATGTCACATTTCGGATTTAGGGGACAAAATGGTTTAAGGATTAAGCAGAGTTCTATTCATGTAAATCCCATGTGAGTATAGTCTAGCTGATGTAGTATCCACCCATCTTCCTTGAGACTGTGTGGGAGCAGTTCACTTTGCCCTATATACAGTGGGTACGGAAAGTATTCAGACCCCCTTAAATTTTTCACTCTTTGTTATATTGCAGCCATTTGCAAAAATCATTTAAGTTTATTGTTACCCCATATTAATAGAAAAACACAGAATTCTTGACATTTTTGCAGTTAATTAGATGCAGTTTAAATGCAGTTTATTAAAAAAGAAAAACTGAAATATCACATGGTCCTAAGTATTCAGACCCTTTGCTGTGACGCTCATATATTTAATGGGTAATGTCCGTTTTTTCTGATCATCCTTGAGCTGGTTCTACACCTTCATTCGAGTCCAGCTGTGTTTTGTATGTATTATATGTGTTATTTATGTCTGTATTATACTGATTGGACTTGATTAGAAAAGCCAAACACCTGTCTATATAAGACCTTATAGCTCACAGTGCATGTCAGAGCAAATGAGAATCTTGAGGTCAAAGGAACTGCATGAAGAGCTCAGAGACAGAAATGTGGCAAGGCACAGATTTGGCTAAGGTTGCAAAAAAATTTCTGCTGCTCTTAAGGTTCCTAAGAGCACAGTGGCCTCCATAATCCTTAAATGGAAGACGTTTGGGACAACCAGAACCCTTCCTAGAGCTGGCCATCCGGCCAAACTGAGCTATCGGGGGAGAAGAGCCTTGGTGAGAGAGGTAAAGAAGAACTCAAAGATCACTGTGGCTGAGCTCCAGAGATGCAGTCTGGAGATGGGAGAAAGTTGTAGAAAGTCAACCATCACTGCAGCCCTCCACCAGTCGGGGCTTAATGGCATAGTGGCCCGACGGAAGACACATGAAAGCCTGCATGGAGTTTGCTAAAAAACAACTGAAGGACACCAAGATGGTGAGAAATAAGATTCTCTGGTCTGATAAGACCAAGATAGAACTTTTTGGCCTTAGTTCTAAGTGGTATGGGTGGAGAAAACCAGGCACTGCTCATCACATGTCCAATACAGTCCCAACAGTGAAGCATGGTGGTGGCAGCATCATGCTGTGGGGGTATTTTTCAGCTGCAGGGACAGGACGACTGGTTGCAATCGAGGGAAAGATGAATGCGGTCAAGTACAGGGATATCCTGGACGAAAACCTTCTCCAGAGTGCTCAGGACCTCAGACTGAGCCGAAGGTTTACCTTCCAACAAGACAATGACCCTAAGCACACAGCTAAAATAAAGAAGGAGTGGCTTCAAATCCAGGTGTGAAAAACTTGTTGCATCTTTCCCAAAAAGACTCATGGCTGTATTAGATCAAAACGGTGCCTCTACTAAATACTGAGCAAAGGGTCTGAATACTTAGGACCATGTGATATTTCAGTTTTTCTTTTTTAATAAATCTGCAAAAATGTCAAGAATTCTGTGTTTTTCTGTCAATATGAGGTGCTGTGTGTGCATTAATGAGGAAAAAAATGAACTATAAAATATGTATATGTATATGTGTGTGTGTATGTATATATTCTAGCATTATTATTACACTTTTTTGGTCTTCTTTTTCTCTAAAAAGAAGGACAGAAGGACAGAGATGTGAAATGGAGAGAGTTTGATGAAAAGCCTCCTCGTCATCTGATTCATTTAGTGTTTTGTGTGTTTTCTGCAGAGTGAGTACTCAAGTGACTCAGAGAGTGAAGACAATTTCCTCCTGATGCCTCCGAGGGACCACCTGGGCCTCAGTGTTTTCTCCATGCTCTGCTGTTTCTGGCCCCTGGGAATTGCAGCTTTCTACCTGTCTCATGAGGTGAGAAGCTCTCAACAACTAACTAATATGCCAACATACATGCCAAGAATTAGTTACATTTATTTTTAGTATTAATAATAATAATAAAATAATAATAATGTAGTCAATTAGCCCTACTATCCACTCCAAAAGGTTTTTTTTTTCAGTAATGCCATAGAAGAACCATCATTTTGGGCTACACAAAGAACCTTTCAGTGAACAGCTCTTAAAAGAAAAAAATGTTCTTCGTGTGAAGAACATTTTAATAATCAAATCATTTCAATAATTTAAAAAACTGAACCTTTTTCCACTATAAAAATCCTTTTGTGCAATGGAAATGTTCCATGGATGTTAAAGGTTCTTAGATGCCAGTAAAGAACCTGTATTTCTAAGCAACATATTGCAACTGATATGTGGCCACAAGTGTGTGTACAGTATAATTGTTATGTGACGTGTATCCAGGAAGGCGCAGAGACGAAGGAGTAGATATAATAAAGTGCTCTTAATAAAGATGCAGTACGGCAGAACACAAAACGCGTCATTACACAAACGAGAACGGACCAGGACTGAGGGAAAACACAGAGGTTATATACAGCTGCAAACAATGGGAGAAACAGGGTAGTCTGATGATGATGATGATGATGATGATGATGATGATGAAATGAAAAAACCAAAACAAAAAAAGCACATGTGAGACATGACAACAAAACAGTCCAGAACAGAAACACATGTAACAATAATGCCTATTTTACACTGTAATTTAGAGTCTGAATGTTCCGTTTTATAATAAAGCAAAAAGCCACAAGAGGCCATGAGTTGAGGTGTGTTCACATCAAACACGATACCTATAATGATAACGATTAAGACCTAGTTCTAAACATCATCTAAATATAAAAAAAAAGCAGAGTCCATACTTCAACTATAATGAAAACGGCACAGAGAAACTATATCGTTGGAAGCACTTTCAGAATGATTTTTTCCCCCTGGCTGATGAATGATAAAAGCATTGACAGCCAATCAGAATCCACCTGACATTAAAGATCTTGAGCATTTAAATAGACAGATGACAAAACTGCAAAAGCAGCGCATGCTTAAAATAAATTGGTATGGACGCTAATATAGTCATTTTGTTATAGTTATCTTTCTTGGTGTTTTACAATGATTATTAAAGGATTTTATGGTGCAACTTTTTTGAAGAAATTGTTAGCCAGGTAAGATTGCTTTTTGTGCGCTTTTTTCCTGAGAAAATGCAGTTCACACTCAAAACAGTGTTGCATCCTTTGTAAATGAATTTATATGATAATAAAAATAATATATGGTTTGATGAAAGGATGAATAATAATAATAACAACAATAACAGCACAGGGGAAAATGATTAATATTGCTCCAATTGTTATTATTATTATCCACTGTACTTTCTCTCTTTCTTTCTTTTTATTTAAATGAAATCTTCTAATTATTATTATCAGTGTTATTAATATATTAAATTATTATTATTATCAATATGATTAATACTAATATCCATGCCTTTGTTTGGAGAAGGGATGAATTAGAAGAATAATAACACAGATAATAATAATAATATTATATTATAACTTCTTCAGATTACAGTTTTATTGATACTTTCACCATATTTGTCCCCTATTATGCTGGTCGCTGCTTTGCTTTGGAAACAAAGACTTAGCGTAGTCTGTTTAGCAGCTAAACAGTACATTTCCAAAACTCACAGCGCACACTGCAGGGTAAAGCCAGGCGTTATATGTTACACTTTGAACATTTGAAAACAAATATCCGTTTATGTAGTCTGATGTCTGCTGCAGGACAGAAGATGGAGAATTCCCTGGGTTTGCCACATTTTTTCATAAAGGTGACTATAGTATACTGCAGTGTCAAATGTATTTATAGCTTACCGCAATGCTCTTGAGAGGAGAGAGATTGCTTACAGAAAGTGTGTTGAGAGAGGGAGAGGTCATTCGCCTCTGAAGGGAAAGTAGAGAGAAGTGGTAATTGTGGTATTTTTTCGCATTCCCCCTTCTTGTTAAACACTTATTAAAAGTATTAATTCAAAACAGGAAAATCATAGATATGGTAGTGTTCATCTCCCTTTGTTTGTGGGTGAAAATCATTTCACCCCAAAGATCCTTTGATCCTTTCCTTAAAGATCTGCATTTTTGACATTCTTTTTATGACGATTAAACATAACACTATTAAAAAGCAGTATAACTATTACTATGAAAGATGTATAAATAATTTAGAATTACAATCATTGTGTTTTTGCATTTTTTCAAGACAATGTCACAATGTTAAAATATTTTAAGTGGCGCATTTAAAAGGTTCCTAACTTTGTTCAGGTTTCTCCAACAATGGGTTTACATGCATCCAAGGTCAAAAACACTTTAATTTACTCATAATATACATTTCATGACAACTCTCTGAGAGATTAGCATGGTAATGGATGTGGCAATGTTAATGTATTTGGTCTTGGCGGAATAGATAATTGATAGAATAATTATTGCTTGCAATTATTGCTAGTACAGAGACTTGCTACTGAGAAATACATTCACAGACATTGCTGTGAGCATGTGAGACATACTGCACATACATATAACGAACATGAAATAAACCCCATAGCAAATCTATACAGGTGGAGCTGGGGAAGGTGGAGGGTTTCTGAAAGCACACTGCAGACTGCTGACAGCAAACAATGCCAAGTGTTTGAATGTTTGCAAATTCATTGGCTCCTGATAGTACAGCAACCAATCAGCTATGCTATGTAGATAATGATGTGACACAAATTGAGTTAATGACCTCCTGAATCGGCCTGCTCCATCTAGAGTTTAATGCCAGAACTTTTTATTGCAACATCGCTTATTTTCTCGCAGTGTTTGAAACAGTTCAATCAACTATTCATCTCTACAAACCCTTCCTTTCCGAGAGCCTGGTCTGCTCTGATTGGTCAGACGGCCCAGTCTGTTGTAATTGGTCTACCGCTTCCAGCACGTGTCGGAAATGAAACACCCATTACCATTTGTGAATTTCAGCTCCGGAATCTTCCTCAGCTCTAGACATAGTAACAATAACATTTTACTTCATCAGTTGCAGCCTCATCCTTCTGAAAGTGGATTTGCTTTTGCAGCAGAAAACTTTCCCAAACCCAAACTTTCTCAGGCCTCAGCTATAACTAACAGTTACAGTGTTTGAGGGTCAAAGTAGACATTGTTCACAGGCAGCCAATGAAAACTGTAGGCTGGCATTTTGCAAATTTGTTACATAGGTGTAATGGCAGGACAACAGAACCAAGAACAAGACCAAGAACATGGGAAAACACTAGGGTTTAAATACACAAGATAACATGGGGCTAACACAGGGCAGATGAAGTTGATTAATTGTCATGGAAACTAACTAGGGTTGCTATGGCGACAAGCAAGGGTAGCTATAGAAACAAGGTACAAAGCACACAGGAAGTGAACACAGAAACAATCGAAACAGAAACACAAGACAGGGGCTGCTTTTGAAATCGCTACAACTATATAGTAGGCAAAAAACAGTATGTGACACCAGAAGTACTAATTCATAGTATTCATAAAAGAGTATGTAAAAAGTACACCGGAAGACCTACTACTTCCGCCGAGATTTAGAAGTGTACATGCAATAGACACTTTACTATCCCATGAGGCCACAGGAGAGGATTTGTGAATGACAGTGAAGCGATGGTACTGACGCTGGTGGGTCACGTGATAAGGACAACATGGAGAATGTAGTATGTCCAGTTTACATTCATATACACATTGATACTATATAGAACATACTTTTTTAAGTGCCTACTCAAGAGAGTATGTGATTTTGGACACAGCCAGGGAACATAATTGAATCATCGTTTGTGTAGACGAATTACTGATGACTCGTTTCAGGCAGTTCAGAATCGGTTCTTTCTTCTTGGAAAACAATTACTCCATTTATCTCCACTTTGATCTTTGAAACATTGCAGACCTTTTACTTTCACAAACATCTATATTATACACTACATGAAAGGTAATATCTGAAAAGTATAATAGAGGTCCTCTAAAAGAAAAACATCATTTGTTTTGATTTTGGACTGAAATATGTCATTATGGGTTTAAACTTTCAGTCTTCATATCTGACGCTGACTTTAAAAGCAGTTTATGGCTTTTTCTTTTGCTCTGTTTCTCTCTGCCTTTCTCTTTCATGCGATACATCACGACTCAACACCCACAGCTCTCTAATTCTCTGCCTAAAAAAATAGAAATCCTTTCTCAGCCTGGTTCTTAAAATCTAAGCCTACACCAAAATCATTTCACTGCAATCCTTCTACAATCCCTATCAACAGATACACATTATGTAAAAATGTCACAACAAATTGCTGTCAAAATGTGATTATAAGTAGAGATATCTAAATATGTGTGGTAAAAGATGCTATACAGAGGAGGATGTTAGTAGTGAGTACATTTCAGACAGAATGCTTCAATTTTGTAAATTCATTAAAATAAGATGAATAGTTGAATAGCAAAGCTACATATTAATCCAGGTGGTTAAAATAAGTGAATTTATTTTGGGGTTTTGTGTGAAAATGTGTCATGGAAAGAGCAATTTTCAAAACATCTCAGACAAATTCAGAATGAATCAAAGTTTTGCACCTGATTTCAGCAGCAGAGCGTTTAATTGGTGTATTTTAGTCTTTACCTTCAGTAATGATGTCCTTTTGAGCAATTACTCAGCAATCGATAGAACACAAACTCCAGTTCCTCACTAAAATCCTTAGATAAAACTCTAATGTGGGAAAACAACCTCACAAATCCAGGCTGCAATGACATTTCCATGTTATAAAAACAGTTCATTAGTAATTTATAATATGTTTTTTAGAAAGTGATTATTTGTATTAGAGCTGCATGATTAATCACATTAGATTACGATCTCGATTTAAATGATTAGATTGACAACGATTCGGCAATATCACAGTGCAACATTCAAATCTGCGTTGTTGAGCCAGAGAATATGGTATGAAACAGCTTCAGAAACAGTCTTTTCAACCACACGGTATCATTATTTCTGTCTTATCATAATTCAAATGATCACATACGCTGATGTTTACAGATGTATATAGAATAAATATTTTTGGAGCAACCTTTATACTTGGATCATCTTTTAAAAGTAGCTTGACGCTTCAAATAAAGATTATATCAACTGACCCTTCGCAAAAGCCGCCCCCTCTCACACCACACATCATGTTCTCACGGGGTGAAAAATACATTGTGAAGCAAAGAGGACACTGACAACGTATGAAACTGTTTCATATTTAAAATAAAGTTTAAACAATGAATAGCGTATATTGGCTCTTTATTGTGTCGCTTTAGCTCCTTCAAGCGGCTCGTGAACCTTCATACTAGTTCATTCATAGCATCAAATAAACATGAATGAACATCAGAAGGAATGTTGTTTCAAGTGCGGAAAGACGCGAGTATGCACAATTATTCAAGTTGAAGTTCACCAACTAACTCCCCTGATTCCTTTGTTGGATAAAATGGCTGATTCGGGGTTATGATTGGTCAGATCGCCTGTCAATCAAACGAAGGGTTAATTATATCGCTACACAGGCTGGTGGAGACAAGTGAATTTTAAAAAATATTTTTGTAATTGAATCATTCATTCAAGAGATTTCTTCAAAAACACTGATTCATCCTGTAATGAAACAAGTATTTATGATCGAGCCATTGAATCATTCATTCAAACCGATTTGGAAAAAATATTCAAGATTTTTTTAAATATATTACATAGCAGCTCTAATCTGTATAGACACAAACTATTAAACATTTTCATTGTTATTCCCCCCCAAAAGGATCATTAAAACAAAAAAGGGTCCCACTTTATATTAGGTGGGCTTTTACTACTATGTACTTACATCAAAAAATAAGTCAAATGTACTTATTGGGTAACACTTTATTTTACAGTGTCATTGTTACATATGCTACATGTATTTACTGTAGTAATAACTAAAAATTATGCTTAATTACATGCAATTAACCTTAAACCAAACCCTCATCCTAACCCTAACCCTATAGTAATTACATGTAGTTAATTGTCGTTACTCAGTACTTAAATGTATAATTACACTGTAATACTGACACTGAAACTTATTGTTTTCATACTGTATTGCAAAACACTTTTGCTGCTTGATGTTGGATACTGGTAAGGTTTAGTGGTATGGGTAGGTTTAAGGGTGGGTTAAGGTGTACTGAATGGGTCAACAGTGTAATTATAAATCTAATTATATACATTAATTCCAGATGTAATCACATGCAGGTATTTAAAAAATATAAGTAAAATGTAAAATACACGTATGTACACAATAAGTGCATTGTATCAAATGATTACTTTACATGTAAGTACATAGTCACCTAATATAAAGTGGGACCCAAAAAAGTTTAACACACATTTTGTCACACCGTATGTGCTAATGTACAAAAATATCAGAGCTCCAATGTGTAAAATTTTTGCTGTAAAATAACAAAAACTACTGGACCAGTGTTATATATTTTGTTTAGTTGAGTACTTACAACATCCCAAATGTTTCCAACTATAGAAAATCTCAATTTTAACCAAGGATCCGGGACATGTGAGGGAGTCGGCTGTCAATGGCAATATATAGTTTTATTTTGTGGAAACCACAAAGACGCTTGTCATGTGGGAACGCAGACAAGGGAACATTTGTTTTGATACCCTTATAAACAGAAAAATAATTATTGTAATATAGCTCAACACTTTTATCCTTATTGTTTAAATCTAATTTCATTGATTTACCGAGAGTACCATGCTTTACCATGCACTTTTGTCAAGTAATCAAATGCAGCTTTATTTTAACAGTAATACAGTATTTTCTCCACCATACAATACATTTTAAAATGAATTGCATGCCATTTATCAACACGAGCCATCCTGCATTTAATATGATATTGTAATATCGATCTATCTTACTGAAGTGTGTCTCACAGCTGCCGGCGAGCGAACACACTCAAATGTATCTAATATGATAAACAGAGCTGCGTTTCTTCGGCATCGGCGACTGTGGCATAATAAAAGTCCCACTGCTCTCAAGGCGTGTGTCGCGTTCGTCTCCAATCGCTCCGGCGGCGTCGTTCAGCTCCACAACACTCGCTCCTGCCCTGCGTCATAATACAGTAACGTTAATAATCTCATCCGTGAACATGATTTCTGCCGATCGCATCCCGATTCTGGTGAAGACCACATGTCCCAAGATTCCACGCTCTAACTTGGCGTCACAACTTTGTTTTGAATAGGCGACATCTAGCGGACGAAAAACTACATAGTGCATCTTTAAAGCCAATTAATAATGTACTTAAATTGTATAATGTATACAATAATGTCAATGTCTAAACTGTTACAACTTACCCTGACCTAACAATTCTGAAAAAGCTTTCAGTTAAAATCTACTATAAAGTTATTAGATATACTGTAACGTTGGCCTCGCCTTTGCATTTTTTTCTCTCTCTCTCTGTTATAGACTGCAGGTGTACATTATTTAAATTGCACTTTTTACAGCAATTAAAATGTAACATCATTATTTTCAGAATTCAGAATTCTGTATGTGTGTGTTTAAGGCTCAGTGTAATGTGGTCTGTTTGAATGGTCATGTATTATACATCTAGTGTTGCTCCAGGACCTTTCATCTTCTCACTGGGATCGGCGAGAAGCTAATGGATGGGCGATGTGAAAGTCATCTGCCAGTGGGACATTCTTTGTGAATGAACCGGGCGTGATGTGCCTAGAGGGAGGCCAAAACAGTCTCTTTGAGCAGCTCTTTTTTCTATTCTCTTTCAGCAGCATCATTGTAAAAAGGTTATTGCTGTCTGCTGGTATAATTGCATAGAGACTTAATCAGACATCTAAAGCGTTTGGCGTTATTAAATAAGAATGAATTTTGACCACTTATAGCGTTCTTTTATTTTCATGCCCTTTCTGCAATGTTTTATTGCAGGAATTATGAAAATCAGGTAACTGTGCAAAAGCACCCAAAATGTAGTGTTTAATACAGTTTGCATGGTACAATGTCCCATGTTGGATGGTTTTTCTGAGTGCAAAATTTTGCAGGATACCATACTTTACTGAGATTTGACAGCTCTGTAATCCTAATTCTGAAAGTAAACTCGTCTGTGGATATATCTTTGCTTTTAAATTACCATGATCAGTAGAAAATGTACACAAACAGCCCTTTTGAAAACATTCTGTTTACCATCTGCTTTCCATTAGTGACAGAGCGCAGAAGTGAACATCCACTTTTTCAGCCATTATTTCTAAACTATGAACCAAACAACCAGTTTTTTATTATTATTATTATTGGACTTTCTTCAGCATTATGGGTAATTGTTTGCCTGGAATTTGGCTTTTTTTTTAAAGATTAAGCTAAAATTCGGTAGGTCTGTGTGAGGGACCCAGCAGTCAAAGGAAATTAGGGGCACAGAAAAAAAAATTGTTTCCCAAAAAGAAAGGTTTAATTAATCCAATATAGCACTTACAAAATTAAAGAAACTCAAAATTTCACAAAATAAATCAAATGACTTAAACTTAAAAGAGGTCAACAGAACAAAACTGAGCTCAAACAACTAAAGCCATGACAAGCGAAACTGAACTGACCCAACTAATCAGACAATGGAAACACATTTATACAAGCGGACTAGTCCAAATTACACACAAGAGGGGTAAACAAACAAAGACAAAATACTAAACACAATAACCAAAATATGCAAACCATTTAAATAATTGAAATAGATTTATATATAATCTTAGAAAAGAAACTAAATCAAAATACACTTAAAGTACAAAATTAGACAAAACGCCAACTTAAATATCTAAATCCTCCCTATAATTCATTAGCCAAATGGTACTGGCTAGTGGAACTAAAGAGCGGTGGAAGCCGGCCCTTCGGATGAACGGACCAGTAACGGAACTCGAACCTCCCCTGTTCTCCACACAGCCCACACCACAGTAACTTATAGACTCGAAAGAAAATAATATTAACAAAAATACCCAGCATAGTGAACTAGATTGTGTGCACTCCAACTAGTTAACAAATACGGATATTAATAAAATATTATGAATTGAATAAATCAAGTTTGCGTGTCTTATTACTAAATATTAAAGAAATTACTTAAATGTATCAAAAAAAACTACTTGAGAAATGAATACTGGTGTGTGTGTGTGTGTGTATACACGTTACCACTCACTGTGTGGCCGCATTGTGGGCCATCACAGTCTGTCTAAAAAGTTTATACAGAATTATTAAAGGTCAACTTTATTGTAGAGAAAATGTATGGCATTTTTAATTCCTCAAGCTGACTGTTGCATTCTAAAGTGTACAGAATCTCTGGATCAAAAGAAGAAGCAAAAACAAGCGATAGAAGCATTGCTTACGCACATGTAAGCGAATGTGATCATCAACAGCGTATAAATCAAAACTGCCTAACATTACCGAATGAAATGTCGAACTCACTAAGAGGTATAGGGCTGTAAAGTTTTGATGGACACTATCTACTCAGTCTATGGTTTAATCATCATTCTGAATCTGATTTTTTTATTTTTTTTTATCAAACTTACCCACATTCCAAGTGTTAATAAAAAGGAAAGCATGAAGCTAGAATAAAATGAGTTTTTTTGGTTGTTGTTTAAAAGTTTAAAAGTCTGTTTTTTGCTTTTATATATTGTATGTTCACACATTCATACAACAAAATATTGTGTGGACCATGAAAATGGTTGAAAATGTTGGCGGGCAACTTTAAAAAAAAAAAAAAAAACATTGGCAGGGAAAGAGTTAATGTAGTGCCATAACATTGGTTTGTAGTGCAAATAATTTTGTCCCAAGTAGTTAGTTGTAAATATCATCAGCTTGGGTTAAAGACCCATCATCCTGTGCCATCTAGAGTTGCATGACAGAACTAGGTATATAAATCATTTTTTAGATGGAAAGGAGGCTGAAAAGTTGAATGAATTCATAGTTCTTAAATGTGTTACGTAGTTCATTTCTTTCAAATTAATTAAAATGTTTTACATGTCTGGCTGAAAACTATAAATCTTAAAGGTGAAGTAAAATTGACAGCTAGTGGTTGAAATGGGTACTGCAGTCCAAATTCAAAATATTGGAGAGAGTTTTTCCCCCACCCTCTCCTCCTCAGACTTGACGCTCACATGGGTTGCCAGATTGAGGACAACAGGAACGAGCACAGTTGACAAAGGAAAGCGACGAGGCTTACACTGAAAGATGATCTTATAATGCATACGTTTGCTATGTTCTATTGCAGATGCTTTTTAGGCCGGGTAGAATCTGCTATCTCTGACGCAGTTTTTTTGCTGGCTTCCATGACTGCAATTTGAACTTAGAAAGTTTCCTAAATCTCTGCAAACATGTGGTATTTTTATGCTTTAGTACGGTCAGCAAAAATAACATACAGCAATTTTTTAGAAACATGTCAAGGCTTTTTCTTTGATAATCCTCCAAATATTTTTTTCATTTGGGGGGGCTGTTCCTATTCTGTTCAGAGACCCTTAAACACATTTTTTTTGCCATTTACTATTCATTTCCCCTCAATGATCATGCTCCCAAACAATGCACAAATTATAATTGTTATGTGTGGGTTTGGTTTTAATTCATTGGTTACTAATTGCATTGTGTATTGGGGATGCACTTTTATGTTTTCTATTTCAGTTTAAAATGATTTTATATTGGGATAAAATTGTAATCGATTTTAATGTACACTGAAAAAAAAAATTGAGTTGTTATTTTTCACTTCAAAAACTAAATTTAACGGTATTGTACCGTAAAATGACATTAAATGTACAGTTAGATCTATTACAGTAATTCACCGTATATAGTACGGAAAATTTCTATAAACCAGTTAACAATTTTTCACTGTAGCATTTTTACAGTGTTTTACCATTAAAATACCATTTTTTTACAGTATATGATGAATTAAATTACACATCTCCTCACATTTATTTGAGCCTTACGACATGCTAAACAATAAGTAGTATGATTTCCATCTAATTGTGATTTAAAAAGGGGGAGAATATTATTAAATTTCAATATTTAATAGATAGAAAATAAATAAAATTGTTTTGGTTGTGAATATGTAGTAGCCATTAGACTGCATCACGTTCCTTACAAATATCCATATTTTCGAGCGCGGCTCACGCATCACGTGTAAACACCGTCTCATCGGACATATTACGATCAAATTATAATTTCAGTTGAATTGTCCTTATTAGACCTTAAACCATGAGCAATTATGAAATCTGGGCAGGCCAGTGAATGCTGTTCCTATTCTGTCCTGAAACTGAACTATGTGACAATCTGTTTTTGCTAAGCTTGTGTATATAATCTGATTCATTGCTTTTAGAGCGTGTTCTAACACAAACACAATAAGCTCCTTATGTAATGGTTTGGCGAGAGAGAGAGTGCGAGTGTGGGCCTTGTAGAACATAGGCTTTGAATAAAATACCTTTATTTAACAATGGGTGGATGCCTTCAACAAAACGGTTCTCATTTCTTCAGCAACACCGTGGGTGCTCTGTGCTTGGATCACCGCAGAGATTCACATAAGCCCACTTCCACAAGTCAATATGCATTTGTGCTGTAGTTGATGCTTATGCAGAATTTCACATATTAATATTGCAGGAAATATATTCTGCGCAGCAGGGGTGTTTCCTCCGGGGAGGCAGCGGATGGATGAGAAAACCCATTTTACAATAATAAAACAACGCAAATATTACAAAATGTGAGAGGAATAAATGTGTAAATCACTCGTTTCTCTAAAGTAACACTATCCAACAGTGACACCAGCAGGTAAAGATACAGCAGGAGGCCGTGTCTCTCTTGCCTCCCCTGAACCCATTGAGTTTTAACAGACCCCCTAAAGCGCACTATGCACTGTGATTGGAAATGATTGGTTTTTGTTAAAAAAAACCCTCCTCTTGTTTAATTATGAGATTAACGGGAAGACTAATTAAAAAGTAAGTAAACAACCCAGCCACTTAGATATCACTGCTTTTTATGTCACATCAAAATCAAACTTGAATGGCCTGAAAACATGATCACTATGGCGGGATTTATAGCGAGCAATCTCAATCAGCTTGGTAAAAAGTTAAAGGTATCCCTTTGTGCCAGTGGCCAGTGTTTACTGAGCTTGATGACTGACGAAAATAAGTCGACTATTAAAAAGATACAGCTGAACATCAGTTCACAAATAAAATATATTATTTAAATTACTACTGCCTTTAGTTAATTTGGAATAAATGTGACAACATTAGGAGTAACTTCATGTGTAAATGAATTTACACACACACACACACACACACATATATATATATATATATATATATATATATATATATAGCATCAAAAAAAACTGAGGACTTTGCTTCCTCATTTCCGAACATCACTTCATGCTGTTGCTGCACAGCAAGATTTGATACAATCACTGATACGACAGACTGAGCGATTGCCGTGTCTCATTTAGTTTCTTTTTAATTATCTTTTTTATCTTCTGTATCATTGCTCTATTGTTAATTAGTCTTTACTTTGATTTGATGGTAATTAATTATGCATGTCTAAATTGAAGCAGTAATTAGGCTACTAAGTACAGTTCTTCATCTGAACGGAACAATAGGCTGATAATCATGTTTGCACACTGACTGTGCACATTATCAGCAGGGGAGGAAGAACACATGAACTACTTTGCAAATCAAAGTTCAAATACAGCATGACTGATTTGGACAAACTATGCCTTAAAAATTCTGGAGATTACACATAAAGCTCAACAATAAAGAGATTTTTCTGGATTCGACTGGTCAGACGTTCAGATTTTAGATTTGTTTAGAATTGTTGCTGGGATGATGCAGTGGCTGCTGCTTATATAAGCTTGTAATGATGAGGACTGAATGTTTAGGCTCCTCCTACGTGATTTTGAATGTAAACACAGTCACAGTCACAAAAATACATTCAAAATCACAGTTACATCAAGTACTTACAATAGGCCAGACAATAAACATTAAAGTCCCCATGAAATCAAAATGTAACTTATATAATATTGCAGTGTTTATGATGATTTATTCATGCACATATTTCAAAAATTCACGTTAAAAATAAAGCAGTGTACATGTTGGCGTGAGACTAGCAGGGTTGGGGAGTAACGAAATACAAGTAACTTAGTTACGTATTTAAAATACAAAATGTGAGTCACTGTATTTCATTACAGTTACATTTGAAATGGGTGGTAATCAGATTACAGTTACATCTGAAAAGTGTTTTAGATTACCAAAGTGATTACTTTGAATTTTAATGTCATTTAAACAGCGATTGGTGATTCTCTGACTCTGACAGTCTGAAAAAGCGGAGTTAAGTTTCATGTTTTCATGTTTTCATGTTTTGTGATAGTTCACTCGTCACTGCAACTTTTTCTCACAATTTGTTTTTTTCCCCTCACAATTGTGAGTTTGCATTTCACAATTCTGACTTCTTTTTCTTATAAAATCAGAATTGGGAGATATAAACTTGCAAAACTTAATTTTTTTCTTGCAATTGTGAATTTAGTATGTGAGTTTATATGTCATAATTCTGACTTCTCAATATTGAGAGTTTATATCTCATATTTCTGACTTTATATCACATAATTTTTAGAGAAAAAGTCAGAATTGTGAGAAAAAAACTTGCAATGACCTTTTTTGTGTTTGTTCCACACTTATTAGTATTTCAAAGTATTCTAAAGTATTTAGATTAAGTTACTAAACTTGAGTAATGTAACGAAATACGTTAAAGCAAGTATTTTGTAATCTGTAGTGAAATACATTTTAAAAGTAACCTAGCCAGCCCTGGAGACTAGTATGATAAAATAGCTGAATTTGTCTGTGTAAAGTTATATCCAGTCTTTCAATTCATGTCATGACCATAAATTTAGTGACTTTCAAGGACAGCAGACGGAAAAAACTCCAGCCACCAGAAATATGTTGGCAAGGCACAACCAGGACTTCATAAACAGATATTTGTTTTTGTATTTACTGAATAATTTATATTAGTGCTTTAACAAAACAACAACAAAAAAAAAAGCAAGCATGACATTTCTGCTTTTAAACACTCCAGAAATTTGGCCTGATTTACTTCCATTGCAAGTGTCATCAGATGAAGAAGAAAACTGAAGAATAATAACAATAAATACAAGTGTATTAAAGTGTGAAATGATATAGCGAAAAGGTGTGATGATTAGATTAGTGTCCATGTCGACTGATGACTGGTTGGAAACTAAGACAAAGAAATACATGTGACTGATAAAACAACGTGATCTCATAAGAATACGTGTATTTTTATGTAAAGTTTACTTACGTTTTCATACAATCAAAAACGTACAATATTGACGTATTTATAACACTAAAACGTAAAAATACTTGCCTATTAACAGCAAAAAACGTAGATCGAGAAGTGTGAATGTGTATGAATTCCCATGTATTAATATTAAAACCGTGAAATTAAAACAATTTAATACAACAGATGCAAAACATTAGTCAAATATATTGAACGCAGTTACTCAACTTGATATGAAAGAACATTTCTGTTCATGACTTGCGCTGCAAACTCGTTTCGGAGGATTACATAATCCTAAACAGGACTACACTTTGAAACCTTAAAAATGAATACAATTTCTGTAACTGTTTAACAATTTTTGGAATATTTATTTTGATGACTGACAATATAACCATAAGATACAGCAAAACACAACATAAATACACAAATCGCATCCATTTTATTTGTTCCCCAAATCTTTCAGCCCTTTATCCACCAAACTTCATCTTCATTCTCAGCAGCAACCGTCACAGTGAAAGCTCGCGCAACAGTTGTCCTCGAGAAGCGTTATGCCATGGTTTACGGTGCTGATACCGAACGCTCAACTGCTTCGTCACAGATTGCGACATGCCGTGTTTCAGTGGATTGATGTTTAAAATGAGTGCGTGCCTTCACGAAGAGAAGCCGGATTCATATTTTCATGTATTAATAACTTCAATTCTGCTCTTTACTCCATAAAAAAAAACTATTACCGCCAGAGAGGACTGCAACTGCAACTTATCATCTCTTGAACTACTTTTGGTACCACATTTTCATTATTAATACATTATTGTGATTACGCTTGTTTGTCTGTTATACTTTTATTTATAACAGTATGTAGTTTTAAGAGATGGTTATGGTTAGGTTTAGGGGTTAGTGGCTCAAAATATTGTTTTAATGTCATATTTTGACTAAAATTGTCATTTTATACACATTCCATGTTTTATTATTAACATTCTGTATAAAATGGGTATGCTTAGGTTCGGGATGGGGTTCAGGGATCTTACATTTATCTACAAAACGATAAAAGGGAAATTATACATATATTTTTATGAAATGAAAGATTTGTAAAAAAAAAATGTAATTTTTAATTTCCTCTTAAAAATGTATGTATTTTTATACTTTAGTGCTATAAATAAGGCAATATTGTAAGTTTCAGCCCTTTCTAATCGTACAAAAATGTATGTTTTGTGTCTGAAAGTTTTTAAACTTCATTAACAATGAGAATTTTTCATTCTTTTTTCAGAATGCCTTTCTGTGGTAATTAACATTATGCCACAAACGCTATCATAATATCGGTAACACTTTACAATAAGGTTCATTACCTAAAAATTAGTTAATGTATTAACTAACATGAAGTAACCAAGCACAAAACATTTGTTACTGTATTTACTTATCTTCGTTAATGTTAGTTAATGAAAATACAGTTGTTCATGTTAGTTCACAGTTGCATTAACTAATGTTAACAAGATTTGAATAATGTATCAGTAAATGTTGAAATTAACATTAACAAAGATTAATAAATGCTGTAGAAGTGCAGTTCATTATTTGTCCATGTTAACTAATGTATTTAACTAATGAACCTTATTGTAAAGTGTTACCATAATATCTTATATTGAACCTAGAACATCATGATTACAGCTGACTAGTAAATGCATTCATTATACAATTAAAAGATATTGTATTTTGAATGTGTATTTTTAATTAATTTCACTAATATAGTTTTGCCAACATTTGCCTCACTGAGGAAACCGAACGGACAGCCTGTAAGGCACTGAGTAAAAGTGGTTGCGCTGGTGAACTGTGACATTTCCAGAGGCATAAGAACATTTAAGATAAAACAAATGAATAACTGATCTGAAGATAACGACATACTGCTTTGCTGCTTGGACTGTAGGGCTAAAATTTATGCCCTGACAGTATGCGTTAGAAAAATCATGCTAACTCGGTTTGTATTGCGAGCCCAAGGGGAAGTCTCTGTACCAGACGCTCATGTGTACCAATGAGGGCTCAAAGCTCACCGGTGGGCTGTTTGCTTTTCAAACAATGCATCATGATAATGTCAGTGACAGTTTTATTAGATGAAGTCTTCAGTGATGGATTTAGTGAATTCTGAATGAATAAAAACAGGAATGAAGTCTACCAAACCCTACTAAGCATGCTTTGATTTATACATTACGAGGCTCTTGTTGTGCACAAACTGTAAATGAAATTGAAACACGAAGACTTCTGAAAAAGTACAAAGCATACTTATTACTGAAACGATACACTTTATAAATATATAATTAAGTGCAAAATAAACACTTTTTTTTTATACTTATAACCCTAATCCTTTTTACAATGCAAATTGTGGTAAAGAAGATTTACAAATAATTTGGCAAATCATTTTTGGCTGCACAGCAGCTCCCAAAGAAAATGGTGTCATTGTGCAGCTTATTCTATATATTGCCGATTCATTCTGTTCCAAAGATCAGTAGTTATTAGTCTAGTTAATTTAGGTATATCAGCACTGGAGAAAACAGTGACGTAATCGTCCGGCTCAGCTCAGTTCACATACAACGCCGCCAATGCAGGCGTATCAAAAACACTGCTGAATATCAAGCAAGTGTCCCCAACCAAGCAAGCCAAAGGCAACAGCGGCAAGGTACCAAAAATCCAACAAAATGGAGAAAAAAACCTTGGGAGAAA
Organism: Opsariichthys bidens; assembly: GCA_037194245.1. Taxonomy (NCBI): domain Eukaryota; kingdom Metazoa; phylum Chordata; class Actinopteri; order Cypriniformes; family Xenocyprididae; genus Opsariichthys; species Opsariichthys bidens. The sequence continues at coordinate 4,030,562 of CM074279.1, forward strand.
CCAGGCTTAGTCGAGGGGTCAGTTCTCCTCTGGCCAACAGTGAATACTTGTCCGATACTCAGGCAGAGTTACAGGTCATGAGTCCGATTTGGGATTGCAGTCAAAATATTTAATCCAGTTCCATCTAGTTTAAGATCTTTTCCATCACACCGTTATGGGACGGTTTGCTGGAGATCTGTCCCACTGGTTGATGAGTCGGTAAGGCCCTCACAGGGATGAGCCAGTTGACACAGCCTCCGCCTACACCCCAGGGCCACACTGCTGTCGCGCATAGGCGCAGGTTCCCCTTCTGACCCGGACACGGCCCGGATCCAGCCAATCACTTTAAATGGTAAACCTAGGGATAGGCAGAGAGACAAAAATGAGCGTAGACGCCATTCTTCTTCAGATGTAACCAGTACATCCGGTGTAGTAGGAAGTGTTCCCGGTTCCGGCTGACCTGATCTATGCAGCCTAACAATCCTTTAACGGATATGAAGACATAAATTGATAACGCGTCATGTGTATGCCAGGTTAAATAGATGCGTTTTTAGTCTAGATATAAACTGACAGAGTGTGTCTGCTTCCCGAACAATGCGAGGAAGATCGTTCCAGAGTTTAGATGCCAAATAGGAAAAGGATCTACCACCTGCGGTTGATTTTGATATTCTAGGTATTGACAACTGGCCAGAATTCTGAGATCGTAACAGACGCAAAGGACTATAATGCATTAAGAGCTCACTCAGATACTGGGGAGCTAAGCCATTTAGCGCTTTGTAAGTAATTACATTTACATTTACATTTAGTCATTTAGCAGACGCTTTTATCCAAAGCGACTTACAAGTGAGGAAAACAAACAAGCGATTCTCCATGAATTGGCAAATAACACAGGAAGTGCTCACAATACAAATTTCATACATTGCTCAGTACCATAAGCTAGAGTAGGAAGGGAAAAGGGAAGGAAAGGGTTTTTTTTATTTTTTTTTTTTTTTTATGAGGGGATCAAGTGTTCACGGAAGAGGTGAGTTTTCAGCTGTCTCTTGAATATTGCCAGGGATTCTGCGCTCCTGATGAAAGTAGGGAGATCATTCCACCAGCAGGGAGCAGTGAAGGAGAATGTTCTGGAGAGTGATTTTGTGCCTCTCTGTGACGGTACCACAAGCCTACGCTTCTTTAGTGAACGCAGGCTTCTGGTGGGGATGTAGCGTTGTAGCAGTGTGTGGAGGTAGGAAGGTGCAGAGCCTGTGGTGGATCTGTAAGCAAGCATCAGCGCTTTGAACTTGATGCGAGCAGCGAGGGGTAGCCAGTGCAGAGAGATGAAGAGGGGCGTGACGTGGGCTCTCTTAGGCTCGTTGAAGACAAGACGAGCAGCAGCGTTCTGGATCATTTGAAGAGGTTTAATTAGTAAGATTTCAAAATCTATAGGATGTTTAATAGGGAGCCAGTGCAGTGTTGACAGAACCGGGCTAATATGGTCATACTTCCTGATTCTTGTAAGGACTCTAGCAGCTGTATTTTGGACCAGCTGTAGTTTGTTTATCAAGCGAGCAGGGCAACCACCCAGTAGAGCGTTACAGTAATCTAGTCTCGAGGTCATGAACGCATGAACTAACTGTTCCGCATTTGTCATTGAGAGCATATGTCGTAGTTTAGATATATTTTTAAGATGGAAGAATGCGGTTTTACATATGCTAGAAATGTGGCTTTCAAATGACTTCATTGACCCTTTGCAAAGACCCGCCCCCTTTATTTACTGTTGCTATGTCCGACAAGCTATCTCTCACACCACACATCATGTTCTCACACAGTGAAAAATACACTGTGTAGCAAAGAGGACACTGACAACGTGTCGACAGACAAGACAGAGCAGGTTGCTTTTGATATTAAACAGTTTCATATTTAAAATATTGTATTTTTCAAAGAAGTTTAAACAATAAATAGCACACAGTGCCTCTTTATTGTGTCGTGACAGATCGCTGTAGCTCCTTCAAGCAGCTTGTGAACAAATAAACATGAATGAACATCAGAAGGAAAGTTGTTTCAAGTGTGGAAAGATGTGAGTACACACAATTTTTCAAGTTCAAGTTCACCAACTTTAATCTACTAACTCCCCTGACTGCTTTGTCAGACAAAATGGTGGAATCGGGGTTATGATTGGTCAGACCGCTTGTCAATCAAAATGCCGGCGAAGGGTAAATAGCATGATATTTAAAATTAAAATAAGGTGGTGTTTGTAAAGAAACCGTTGTTATGTAAGTGTTGAGGTGTGTTCTGAGTGATTTAAACTAGTTTCTGTGCAGCATGTAAGGTGTTTTTGGTGGTTACTAGGTCTAAAGAGTCAAGAGAGTTCACACCAAAGTCTCATTGAGAGCCTGGTGTCGAAATATGGCTTGGGTTCCCCCTTCAGTGTAAGTATACAGGATTTGTTCTTGGCTGTTTTGTCAATCTCCAGGCAGAAATTATTTCTGATTGCTTAGAAAAGTAATGGCACACAATTTGAGGTATCAGAATCGTAGCACAGATGGTGTTGGATGTGCCAAAATGTAATACTTGGGTTATTCGAAGTTGCCAGGTGTTAAATGTATAAGAGGCTTAAATGTATTACAAATCTAAAAATGATTAAATTTTTAAGAACACTGCAAAAAAAATTATCCACTCACAAAATTAAATCACCTTCATGTTTTGCCAGTTATTACAAGAGTTTGTAGCAATGCTTTGTAAAGGACAGTCAGTGTCACGGAACATGCAAATATTGGAAAACCATGCAATTTCTCATCAGTTAAACAATATTTTAATTTCCTTTTTTGGCTATTTTCCTATGCCATTAACATACTCCCATGCCTGTCATAGCATGCGTGTTGCTATGCCGTGGAGAGCGCTGACATCTTGCAGTAATGTGAAGAGGAGCAGAAGTAGGCAGAATGCATAAATTTTACAGCTGCCCTGTCAATGACCACTTTCACAGGAAGCTAGTGGATCTTCCAGACGGGAGGAACTGTCTCATGGGTTAATTATGCCTGTGAATTCTTTGTGAAGAGCTCCTAGTACAATTTCTCAGTTCCTGTCCAGTACATTTACTCAACTACTTTTGCTCTTTCACTCATCTTCTCCCTTTACTGTATTAGCTCAGAAACATTGTCTTGGTTTGTAGTTGACATGAAAAACTGAACACTTACTTTCTTAACGCATAGTCCTTGTGCAAGAGGCATTAGCGCACCTTATTCCAAAGGAAATGCTTATTTAAAAAAAAAAAAGAAAGAAAATTCACATTCCCATTTGATTAGGAAAATTAGTTTTGTTATGCATATTTACACTACCGTTCAGACGTTTGGGCTAACAGTTTAAATTTTTTTATTTATTTTTTGATAGAAATTACTTTAATTTGCTGTGGATTAGTGGTTTGACCAAAAATCCGTATCACGTTTTTTTTTTTTTTTTTTTTTTTTTAAGATTCTGGTGGTTTGACGGTATATCACATTTATCTGCCTTGGGCCCCCGAAAAACAAGGGGCCCCTAAAATGCATTTTTTATATATATATATATATACACGACAACCGTTGAATATGCTTTTTGTAGAAAATGCAGGGAGATATGATTTCCACGATGCACAAAACACGGACAGAATCGCGGAATGTATTCATAAAAAAGGGGATTTAATGTGCAAAGCGGAATGTCACGGAATGAATGGCGCAGGAACATGGTTTACTATTGGATGCTCGCTGTGCTCGTCTTAACAATTTATTCAGAGACACAAAACACGCATGATTCATATTTAAATAGTATTTTTGCCATTTAATATGAAAAGAAAAAAGGTCTTTAAGGCAACCCGTCAAATTAGAAATTTGGTTATGCTCCTTAACAGTACAATGTATGTCTAATTTTAACAATAAACGCCTGTGTAGCACTTTGAATGTACAAAAATTAAAGTTTTTTTTTAACATTGGAATAAAAGATAAACATTTTATGCATTCAGTTGATTAACAGTAAAATAAAAATACATAAAACAAATAATATTGCTTTCCACAAGCACACTTCATTTCTGGTTGAAATAATTCTTAAGCATGTAAATGTACAATTTCATTCAGTTTAATTTAAATTTGTAATTAAAATAAATAAAAAAAATATTAGAATTAGACAGCCCTGCGTTGTGTAAACAATTGTACAGTGAAAATTACCCCAAAGTACCACCTGGTGTCCAGTCTACCCTAATACTGTTATAACCTGTTTGCATGTGAACAAGCGATCTACAATATGAAGAAAACCATTATAACATGTACATGGAAAATCGGAAAAAAAAAAAAAAAATGAACCCAACTATGGGACATGACTGTACAGCAGCAAGCGCCACAATACTGAAAGAAACCTCAAGTTTAAATGTGTGCAATTTGGGCCCCATTCTTGTATTTTTCCTGAAGCCCCCAAATCACTAAATCCGCCCCTGCTGTCAAGAGTTCAGGAAATATATATTATATAAACATTGTAAGGGCATATAAAAATGTATTAAAAAATGTAATCAAAGCAGTTCCTAAAGCTAACAATTTAGTTTAAAAATATAATCAAATGAATTTAATTTACAATAATAATAATAAGTTGGCTAAATTTTTATTGTACAATTTCTGTAATTTCAATGAAGACCTTTGAGTTTGTGTGTTTTAATAAACGGTATTATTATTATTATTATTATTATTATCTCTATTAATCGAAGCACACTCAATTGTACAATAGTAATATTTCTGTTATTTCAAGTTACACCAAACTTTTATTTTGACTTGATCGTGAAGACCTTTGACTTCCTGTGTATATGATTTGAAAACTGTCAATAATTTTATCAAATTAAATGGTGAAATGTTCATAAAGTGACTCTACGAGCATCTCTGCAGATGAAGGTCACATGTAGTGAGTGAGACAGCGTCACGCGAGCTTCAGTGTGTGTTACGTTAGTAGTAGATGAAAAAGACGCTCATTCATACAGACTTAAGATTTCAATAGCAGTCTTTTTCAGCTTTAATATTCACAGACACAGTTCGTATCGATATACGATCAGCCCTACTTTTGATTTATTCATCCAAAAATTGCCAAATTCTATGACGTTCTGCTTCATACAGTAAATTATTTTGACTGGATTCCGTGATTTCATCCGCGTTTTCTGCAGCGCGGAAATCATATGGTATTTGCATTGTTAGGGCGAGTTAGTTTTTTAGTTATTTATTGTTGTGTTATAAAGTTGTTTCCATTAGTGTAAGAGGGGTATACAGTTAATAGAAGTCCACTCTCTATACACTCTACAGCAGTGCTTCCCAAACTGAGGGCCGCGGCCACCCAGTGGGGCATAGCGGTATTGCAGGGGGGGCCGTAGCTAGTCCAAATCAATATATTAGAATAATTAAAATATTCCAATTGTTCTAAAATTAGATTTTTTTTAAACTATGTAAGGTTAGTGTTATGGATTTAAATATATTTGTTTACATCATAGTTCTCATAATTCACATGAAATTCTTACAAACATGTTAATAAATGTGTTTGTAGGTAAATGTCGGTATATATTTTTTAACGGCGGGGTCGTGGAGCTTTTGAAAAGTTTTTGGGGGGCCTTACCCCACTTAAGTTTGGGAAGCTCTGCTCTACACCAGTGATTAGATACAGCAGCTGTTTCAGCTACGCAACGGTATGGCAATTTTTGAAAAACACATATCGGTCCCGAAATTGTAACCGGTATACCGGCCAGCACTAGCGTTGGATGGATTAAACTGATCAGAACAATTTTAGCACATTTTAACAATACAGTGATGACATTAATAACCGTGATCATTTTGGTCACTATAATAGTAATATGAAATTGACATATTGTTTCATCTCTATTTCTTAACCATACTTTCATTTTTGCTCGTCCGACACACTCTAGTTCGATATCATCCAGGCAAAAAGAAATGCACATTTGAGCAGGAATAGAATGATTTCGTTTGCTGAATTATGATCGGCTGCTAAATGTGAGGGCAATTTCAATACGACCTGATTAGCATCATCAGGTTATTGTGGGCCGAACTGTTTGATGGATGTTGACAAAGATGAAAGACACAAGCCTACAGACAGACACTCCAGCTTTTCTCTGTATGCAGTTACAACCTTTATGCAATAAATCAATATAATAGATGGCGAAATATCTCTGAGCGGTCAGATAGGAACATCTGTAAGTGAGCAGGGAAGGAAAACAACGTGGCAGCGGGGTTTTTAATGTAAATGAATTCATCAGAAATATCTGTCCTTAATCTTGGCAACGTTTCCTGGACTTCAAAGGCTGCGAGCCTCCGCAGGAGAGCTCTGAGTCATGCAGCACTTATTATTTATGCACTTTACCAGATCTGTCAGTCAGCTGTTGGAGAAGGGCCAATTAATAATTTCTCTGTTTTCTTTCTCTCTGAATCTCTCTTATGTGATCATAGATCATTCACACTACAAACCTTTCCAAAACATGTCAACATGTGCTATTTTTGTCTTTGTTCTCCTTCCCTCATGCAGACTAACAAAGCGGTGACTAAAGGGGACTTTCACCACGCCAGCTCCAGCTCCAGACGAGCGCTCTTCCTCGCCGTACTGTCCATCACCATCGGGACGGGCATCTACGTGGGTGTGGCCGTGGCCCTTATCGCATACCTCTCCAAAAACAATCACTTGTAGCCTTCTCATGGCCAAACCACTCTTTCTTTTCAGCAGTCAGATATAGACTGGTTCACTTTGGGATCAGCTTTTTGAGAAAAGGCCCACAATATAGGACTCACCAGCAATGTGTTCCACTCCTGCACTTTTAAAAGTCATTTCCATTTCATTAGGAACGTAATCGTTTGTGTAAATGTCCTGATCACCTTTCTACATTTTCATGTGACCGTGCCGCCACCACTTTTATTTTTGCGCTCGACGTTTGTGCAAGTGCAAATCTAATGCTACACATGAGATTTTGGCCAAATTAAAGTCAATATGAAATCAAAAGCGACCTGGTTTACTTTCTTAATGCATGTTTCTGCTAATATTGTGCAAATTTTTCCAAAGAAGTCTTTCATCAAAATGTAATCATTTGCTCCACCACTGAAGCAACTTTCCTTTTTGTCATCAGACAGCATTGGATAATGAATGGCCCATCCAATAGATTCCCACTAGATGAAATTAGGCAGGTTGCACCAGCTGTACCTAAGTTACAATTTATGTAATTAGGCACTAAGTTACAGCTTACACAGTACTAAATAGATTTTGTTGCACCGTTAAATTTAGTTGAAACTAAACGAAATATTTATGCCTCCGACCAGGAGTAACAGTCGGAATAAAACAGCAGATTGATTGAATTGCAGCGGATGTGCACAAGGCCAAGGCGGCAAGCGCCGAGGGCGATCTGAGGACTGCAGTGAAAGTGTTTCCACTGGGTGAATCCCCACAGGTCTCCCATTCCTCAGCATGCGCATTCCGTCCAGTTGAGTTCACGGATGAGTTAGGTTGTTCACCTCGGGGTGAATTTAATTTCTCATTCAGGGCTCGTGAAGAGGATGAACTGTCGATCGCAGCACGGAAGGGTTGAATTCTGCCTTTGGAAGCAGATGACTCACCTAGGCCCCCACCATCTGGTGTGATGGCCACGGATATTGGGCTGACGTGGATTCTTCCACCCTGTCTTGAGCGTTCGTGGTTGGATGATTCGTTTCTGGGCTTTTGTTTTCAGTGCCTTTCTTCCCGGAAGTGCTCCAGGAGATCACAAAGTCATAGAAGGCACCTTTTACTGCCAGAACATGCTTCACAGGTTCTGCCTCCCTCACTACACTCAGTGGTGGGGTACTCGGAGGTTCCACAGGTTGAGCATGTGATTGCGGTGCATCTGTGCTTGCAGAGAGTTGCCACGTGGAGGAACCATCTGAGGCTCCCTTCCAGGTCCTTTAAGTTTACCTTGTGAACAATGGCAAGGGTTTACAGTGTTGCTAGACAGGCCAAATGCAGGAGCTGCTCTTGCCAACCAATTTTACCCTATAGGCGGCGAAGGTCACTGAGCGGGCTCTGGGTTGGACGATGGCTTAACCTTCCCAAGATGCAAGATGCCAAGAAAGTGTACTTTCTCGGCACTCCCATCCCTCAAGCTGTCCTTTTTGGAGACACTATTGAGGTCTTCCCACAACAGTTATCAGCAGTGAAAAAGGAGACAGATGCAGATGCTTTTATCCAAAGCGACTTACAAGGGGAACAATTAGGGATTTCGTGCCTTGCTCAAGGGCACCTTAGTCATGGTATCAAAGGTGGAGAGAGAGCTGTTCATTCACAATCCCCACCTTTAATTCCTGCCAGCATGGGAATCAAACCAGCAACCTTCAGGTTAGAAGCCCGACTCTCTCACCATTAGGCCACGACTACACCCAGACACATCTTGCCCCAGCACGACTCAGCTGCCACCTACAGGCCTCCAAGGTCCCGCACTCTATCTGCCCAGCGCCGAGGCCGTCCCCCTCAATGGAGCTCCTCCCGCAGGAAGGTGACGTGTCCTCGCAAGCGCTCCCTCGGGTTCAAGGCAGACACAGCCTTATCACTGCAGTGTCCAGTGTGCATCCTGCACAATTATTTGGACCGCACAGAAAGATTTAGATGCTCTGAGCAGCTCTTTGTTTGTCTCAGGGGACAGCAGAAGGATCGCTCACTAGATTGTGAATGCCATTTCTTTGGCATACTAAGCCCAGGGCGTGCCATGCCCCTGGGAATGCGAGCACACTCCATCAGGGGTGTTGCATCCTCTTGTCCCTCCTATTCTCCAGCACTCATCAATTGCTACCAGGCACCATTATTCGTGGTATGCTCCTTTTCAGGTGAACCCGTGCATTTGTGCTTAGTGCTCCATATGTGTTGATTCCCTAATGGTAATCCCATAGGAAGTATTTTCCACTGTTCGCTTGCCCTGTCTGTAAGTCCTGGGCCTTCCTCTGAGCAGAGCCTCACTCTGCCTCTAGTCACTGTGGCTGTGAGTTTCTCCCTTCACAGGCACTTCTTCCATATGTGGCACTTCCAGGTTGGTAGGTCCATGTGATGTAACCTCCCTTTGGGCAGGATGTGGTCTCTGCAGTGTGCTTTTGTCTACATAGGAAAAAGAACACTTGCCCAGTGCAAACTCCTGGTCTGCTCAGCAGTAATTTTTTTGTTAATAAAAAAAATGGGAATGTGATACAGAGGACTACAGCAACTTACAGTTCATGGGGCATCGGTAAGGTTACGATGTGGCCTGAGTGCACTTGTTCTTATTCAGGCACCCAGCAGCCTGTCAACATCTGCACCACCAAACCTTGTAACAGTTCATCTGGTTGTGGCATTTAGTATTGGGAAACATAGTATCATTACATCAACATGATGTTGAGTGAGTGACGGATACCTCAGTGAGGGAACGTCCTGGCTACTATTGCAAACTCAGTTCCCCGATGGAGGTAACGAGATGTAACCCTTCTGCCACAGCACAGAACTACCTGCTGAAATTGCCAGGACACTGGTTTGGCTCCTTAGCACAAACCTGAGTGAGTGGAGCGAGCCATCTCTTTTTATACCCGTATGTCCAGGGGAGTGGCATGCAGATTCACTCAGCAATTCTCATTGGCCATTTCTGAAGAGTCAGAGGTTTTTGGGGCTCCCAAGGGTGACCCCTAGTGTCACTACATCGACACAATTTCTCATTCCCTCCTTTTGAGAATGGAAGTTACAATAGTATGTGACAGTACGGTAAACAAGACGTTACTCAGCCTCTAGTGTGGACTTTCCGTTCCGAGATCTTACAAACGGCTGGTGCACCCCTTCCCAGATCCCTACATTTTTTTTTCCTGTTGAATTTTGTTTCACTTAGAAATCAGATTATAGTAAAGTAAAACGGGCTATGAACAGCATTTCATCTTGACTTTAATACTGGTTTGTCGCAAATACAGTATATGGTATACAGATCTAACCTGTCAAGAGATCCGAACAAGATCTGAATCAGTATTTGAAGAATCAGTGACTTTCTCAAATGTTTTTTTGGATTATGTGAAGCATCTATCTGAAGTGCCACAGTGCTTTCAAGCCTTTTTAAGAGCTATTGAATCTTAAGGTCTGTGACACACGAAGGGGCATTTTCAACACTCTTTTGATATTACAGACACAAAATGAACATAAAGCCATATAGATGGGTTGCTCAAGCCTGCGTGTGGAATTTTTTCGGAATGTATGGGTGAAGTAATTTTTGTGGGGCTGTAACATTCACTATTAACTACTCTGTAATTAAGTCCTAAGGCTTTCAGTTTATACATGTCAATCCTATGAAGCTGTAAATACCTCTGCTGTCAAATTTTCTCCCATACTTTGGGAAACACCTCTTGCCAGCAAGCTCATGCTAATTAAATGTGGTCTTTTCATTCAAACATGGTGCCAGTGTGTTCATCTGATTTGGGCCATTTGATCTCGGAACGTCTTTTTATGTTATGTTAATGTCTTTTATGTTTATTATGAAGTGTAATAAAAAAAAGAACAGATAACAACCCAGATTTTTGTCTCATTTTCCAAATCGTTTTCTAGAAAACACATTTTCTCCAACAACACAAACCTAACATTAGTTCAGTTCTGTATTGATTTATGTAATAGTTGAAGTGACAGTTGTTAAAGATTTTACAGTACCATAGCGAGTATGTTATAGAAACATCAAGAAGAGTTCTGATCAGTTACAGTTGTTCCTGGACAACATGAAATCATGAGTGGATGAACCAGCAGAACAATTTGTCCAGAAGATTGACTTTGTGAACAATATTTTATGATTTGTGGTTCTGATTATTGACATCTGATTGGAATGAATGTGAATTTATGTTAAAGTGAGTTAGGTTCAATTATAGGTTATATGTTATGATAAAATTACATGAAGTTACAGTAAATTTAACTTAAATTATGAGTTTACCAGAAAATTCTGTCATCTTTTAATCACCTTCAAAATGTGTGAACAATATTTGATCATGTTTTTCTCGATGTGCTCTTATTTTTTCCTACTATCTTTAAAACACTGATAATAACACTTCATAAAAACTGATATGTTTTTTCTATAACATTTTACACATTTATCTTAAAGGGTTAGTTCACCCAAAAATGAAAATTCTGTCATTAATTACTCACTCTCGTATTGTTCCAAACCCGGAAGACTTTTGTTCATCTTCGGAACACACAAAAAAATACCTTTCTTAATGAAATCTTAGCCATTATTGTCCCTCCATTGACAGTCTAAGCAACTACCAATTTGACACTTCACAAAGTACATAAAAAGATCATGAAACTAATCCAAATTTTCTGAAGAGGCTGAACAGATTAAATTTAGGCTTTTATTCACATAAAATCATTCAAGGCACGATTGATCTTCAGTAATGAGGTCCAGCAGGTTCAGTTGAGCTTCTGTTTATGTTCACTGATTAGTGTTTATTTGTGAAATAAATAATATTTGTGAATATTTGTGTTTCTTCAGTAAATTTGGACTAAACTGTTCAATTCATATGGATTCATTTTACCTTCTCTTTATAAACTTTTTGAAGCGTCAAAGTGGTAGTCATATCAATGGAGGTACAAAAATCTCTCAGATTTCATTAAAATCTTCATTTGTGTTCTGAAGATTAAGGTAAGTCTTACGGGTTTGGAACAACATGAGGGTGAGTAATTAAATTTTGTGTGAACTATGCATTTAAACGATGCTCAATTTACCGTTCGCAAAGACCTGCCTCTTTTTAGTTACTGTTGCTATGTTAGACAAGCCATGCCGCTCTCGTGCCACACATCATGTTCTCAGAAAAATACATTGCGGAGCAAAGAGGACACTGACAACGCGTCGAGCAGGTTACTTTTGATATGAAACAAAGTTGATATGAAACATAGTGTCGTGAACCGATTATCTCTTCATACTAGTTCATACAGTTGTGTTCAAAATTATTCAACCCCCCAATGCTGTAAATGGTTTTAGAGAATTTAGAGTACATTTGTAATTGAATTCAGAATGAAATCCTACAAGGACTTCTTAAAGAAGCATATGCGACTAAAATGACATCAATTGGTTTTGTAATACAGTAGTAAATGTTTCTTTTGTGAATTCTTCATTGACACAATTATTCAACCCCTTAAAGACTACCACTCTGAAGAACAGAGGTCCATTGAAGTGTTTTCAATCAGGTATTGAAAGCACCTGTGGATGTCAGGGAGCAGCAATAAAGCCTAATAAGCACCAATTAGGCAGCTTTAAAATGACTGTGATACTCAGCTCCTTCTAGACATTTACTGGTGTGGTTACAAACATGGTGAAGTCAAGAGAATGGTCCAGGAAGACAAGAGAAGAGGTGATTACTCTTCACAGGAAGGGCAATGGCTATAAGAAGATTGCAAAGATGTTAAACATACCAAGAGACACCATAGGAAGCATCATTCGCAAATTCAAGGCAAAGGGCACTGTTGAAACGCTACCTGGTCGTGGCAGAAAGAAGATGCTGACTTCGACTGCTGTGCGCTACCTGAAGCGTACAGTGGAGAAAAGTCCCCGTGTGACTGCTGAGGAACTGAGAAAAGATTTGTCAGATGTAGGTACTGAAGTTTCTGCTCAGACAATACGGCGCACCCTGCGTAATGAAGGCCTCCATGCCAGAACTCCCAGGCGCACCCCCTTGCTGTCTCCAAAGAATAAGAAGAGTCGACTGCAGTATGCCAAAAGTCATGTGGACAAACCACAGAAGTTTTGGGATAGTGTTCTGTGGACTGATGAAACAAAATTAGAACTGTTTGGGCCCATGGATCAACGCTATGTTTGGAGGAGGAAGAACAAGGCCTATGAAGAAAAGAACACCTTGCCTACTGTGAAGCATGGCGGGGGGTCAATCATGCTTTGGGGCTGTTTTGCTTCTGCAGGTACTGGGAAGCTTCAGCGTGTGCAAGGTACCATGAATTCTCTTCAGTACCAGGAGATATTGGAGGACAATGTGATGCAGTCCGTCACAAACCTGAGGCTTGGGAGACGTTGGACCTTTCAACAGGACAATGATCCCAAGCATACCTCCAAGTCCACTAGAGCATGGTTGCAGATTAAAGGCTGGAACATTTTGAAATGGCCATCGCAGTCACCAGACTTAAATCCGATTGAGAACCTCTGGTGGGACTTAAAGAAAGCAGTTGCAGTGCGCAAGCCTAAGAATGTGACTGAACTGGAGGCTTTTGCCCATGATGAATGGGCGAAGATACCCGTAGCTCGCTGCAAGACACTTGTGTCAAGCTATGCTTCACGTTTAAAAGCTGTTATAACTGTAAAAGGATGTTGTACTAAGTATTAAGATTGAATGTCACTTGGGGGTTGAATAAAACTGATAATGATGTGAGCAGAGAAAAGACACTTGTGGTTATTTCATTATAAATGTTATGTTATATTTGTCTGACCTACACGTGCCTCTTTGATTTAATTGTAAGCAGGATGACTGAATGATCAAAATCAACGTCAAACCGGCCAAAACAATCAATTTCAGTGGGGGTTGAATAATTTTGAACACAACTGTATATAGCATCAAATAAACATGAATGAACATCAGAAGGAATGTTGTTTCAAGCGCGGAAAGACGTGAGTACACACAATTTTTCAAATTCGCCAACGTTAATCTATAAACACACACGACGCACAGAAAGACGGGTGCCAGTATCTTGCGCACAGACAACATAACGGATTCGAGTTTTCTTTCGTTCCTGAATGAACAATAACACACACAATAATGTCAGTTTTGTCGAGTATCCTCATAAGAGCACCACTGAATGAGTATTAAACGAAAGTAAAGAGTTGTGAGCAAGTGGGCTCTTAAAGTGACAGCTGTCTGTCATTGAAGATAATCAAAGAACAAGGTTACGGAGAAAATTACTCACTGCTTTTGACTGAAGAACTTTTGAAGCTTTAATAGGGATTGATCTATAAATTAGGCTATAACTTTCGGAAAAGGATTGTTTTAAAAGTTCACTTAAATGTTATTTTGAATTAATGAATTAATTTTCATTGAGACATCAGTAGCTGATAAAACATTCTGTCTTTATGTGGTTTCTACATTCATTTGGAGATTAACTGTGAAATTTATAGTATAATTACTAGTTATATATATATATATATATATATATATATATACATATACACACATACATACATATATGTATGTATGTATATTATTGTATTAGTATATATTAGTAAGATGATATTTAAATCTATCGTTTCACGATCAAAACTCTGTAGATTTTATTGTGGAATGTAATACAATAATAATTGAGAGATGAACATCATCTTGAAATATTACTAACAATATAAAATTTGGTTAAAATCATAAAAGATTTTATAAGACATGTATACCACAAACTGAAGGGGGACATTTTGATAATTACACTAAAAGACCTTTTACTTGCTAAAAAAGTATAAACTATTTTGATCAAATTGATCATTTAGTCATAAGGTCTTTATAAGGTTAATACAGATCTTAGCATTAAGCACTCGGAAAGAAAGACGGGATAAGAGATCACTAAAGCGGGTTTATGCAACAGTTCAGTGTTTGTAATTCAATTAATCCAAAAACTCACTAAATCGATAGGGTCTTTGCATGATCTAGGTAAATATTAGGGTATATTTGCGGTCCCAGTTCATAGTTTTAGAAGCATGTTGCTTGATTCATTTGAAGGGCTGACTCGCAGCAGCATCTGTTACTGCAGATGAAATGAGTCATTCGATGGGCAGTTTTCCACCAGCAGAGGAGGAAAGCACAGCACAGGCTTATAACTCAAATAAACGTAATTATACAACTATGTGGTATACTGCTTTTGATCAGTTCAGCATCTTCTGGTTTAAAATATGGTTCAAATAATTGCTTCTTAAGCACATTCTATTTTCAGCAAGGAAGCATTAAATTGCTCATGAGTGACAGTGAAAGCGTTTATTGAATTTATTTGAAATAGAAGTCTTTTGTAACATTATGAATGTCTTAATACATATAAACTGCCATTTTTGATCAATTTAATGCTGATTCAGCATTTGCATCACAAGTATAAATTACATTTGAAAATATATTCAAAGAGAAGTTGTTTCAAATTGTAATAAGATTTCACAATATTAGTCTTTTTACTGTAGTTTTCATAAAAGCCTTGGTGAGCATAAGAGACTTTCAGAGGTAAATAAGGCACAATTTGGATGTTTTTGCCAATTTTGTCAGCACATTAATTACCTTCCTGTGTTTTTTCAGGCTACTTTTTAAAAGTAAAATGTTAAAATAATCCACCCATCCATCATTCGCAGTGAAACAACAAATGTTGGGCGGTTGTTATTCATAGCACAATCATCCGCATTTGTACTGCTACTACTATTCTGCTAAAAGGGTTAAATGGCATCTGGGCGTAAGAGCGCAATTAGCCTAATGCACAGTTGTTCTATGTTTACGATCATTTGCTGAGATGTGATCTCAAGAGCTTTAATAACGTTAGAGGGGTGTGTATGTGTTTACTGCATTTGTGGTTTTTAGTTAAGCTCTTCCGCTACAACCCAAATAATTAGGTTGCAACATAATACCTGTTGTACGGCATGGCTCGGGGGTGGATGCAGATTTGTAAACACTGTGGTTTTCAGTCTCATAATTGGCAGACTGAAATGACTTGTGGCCTTATCAGACTGTCCAATGCCACAATGAATTTATTATTCAAATCAGCACCTGAATGTTGGAAAAACACAGATTTCACCTGAGGGTGTTATTGGAGAAAATAAGTCATGTACGTCTTGGATTATGTGAGGTGCATATCAATGAAGCTGGTCAAATTTTTGGACCTTTTCAACAGCAGTGCTTGCAGGACATTCTTTACCACATATGTTCTATAAATGACAGATTACGTACCATACAAATGTACTACTCTTACAATTTCTACAGTATAAAGCCTATAATGTCCATAGAATAAGATTTATTCAGAATATTGGGTTACAATTTATTTTACGCTACTTGATAAAGTGTAATTATACATGGGGGAAGATGCCCCCCTTAAGAAGATGTGGATTCACTTTTAAATATGTTTAGATAAAAGTTTATCATGTGCCGGATGATGATGATCAGCCAATGTGTCATTATAGCAAATAAATAGAAACATTTGCTAATTTAGTTGTTATAGCACAAAATGTCAATGCAACTGTTCATAAGTAGGTGGAAACGGCGAACATTCAGCGTAACTTTAATTATCAAATAAATAAACAAACAACAAAACGAAAGTAAAATGGCGGCAGTTCCTCACGGAGACTGCCGGCCATACAAACATAATAAAAACACAACATTAAATCCAGGCCTGGTCCTCTCTCGTACTTCACTGTTGTCGCTCCTCTTTTATGCTCCTCCACGAGAGACACGAGACCGGTGCAGCGCGCAGATGACGCTCATTATCACTTTTTATCACCTCGCGCCGTTCCCTCACGGCTCTCACCTGCCCTGCTCGTTATAGTCAAAAAAGATTTTGTGTCATCTATGGTCACGAGAAAAATTTTTCGGTGTGGGGTCATCTTACCCCATGTTACCCTACCGAATAATAGTAATTAACAACATGTACTAACTATAGGGTTAGGTTTGCATTATGTAAATGGATAATTTACTGTTGAAAGTTCACTTGTGGTGTATTTCAAATCTTAAAAGTATATTTATAAGGAACTTGCAGATAATATAATATATAATATTAATAAAATTAAGGGGCACTGAAGTGTACTGAAAAAGATTACACTTTCATGATGGCTTCTTAACACTTAGGTACACTTTTAAAAAGTTTTTGTTAGTACATTCTTGACAGGACACTTCAACCATATTTCAAAGACAATAAAAGTATTTATGAATTTGCATTTAAAGATGTACTTAAGTGGACAATAATACTCTAAAGTTGAACTAAGTAATTCATGAATAATAAATTAATAACATAGACAATGGAGGGAGGAGCCGGCGGAACCGATGGGAGGAGCCATGATGAAGCAAGAAACCTGACTGATAAGAGGTGAAGACATGATCAGTGGAGACCCAGACAGACAGAGGAGACATAGACCCAGGGAGACATTGAAAGGCCTGGAGGGCAACGGTTCAGCCACAAGTGGGCATGACCAAGGTGGAGTCAGACCTTGGCAGGCCTGGGTCGAATCATTGTGACTGAGGATGATGGTAGAACAAGAGGGAAGGAAGAGCGCGGTGGAGGCAGAGGGGTGTAGGTTTGAGGCGCAGCTAGAGATCCGGAAATCTGAGGAAGAGCCAGAGCAACGAAAGACCAATGTGCAGCCAAAGGGATGAGAGAGTCAGACATAGACCGAGGGATGACAGACCATGGTGGAGCCAAGTGAGCATTGAGCCAAAGTGGAGCTGATGGGTTGGGGGGTCAAGGTGGTGTCCGGGACTCAAAGGCTTAAAGTGGTGCTGAGGAATCCTTAGACCAATGCGGAGCTGATGACTGGGATGCCCAGCATGGAAACGAGCAGCAGGGCAGAACCACTGAAGGATGAGCCAAAGGGCTGGAAGCCTGTTGAGAGGCACTGGAGGTGAGGCCATGGAACTGGATGCCTTCGACTGAGGAGGGAGAGGGATGCTTGCATGGACCCACTGACGATGAAAGAGACTTTGTGCTGGATGAAACCAGCGGTGAGGATGATAAGTTGGGACTGTGCTGAACCAACAAAGATGAAGACAACTTG
This sequence comes from Opsariichthys bidens, assembly GCA_037194245.1. NCBI lineage: Eukaryota > Metazoa > Chordata > Actinopteri > Cypriniformes > Xenocyprididae > Opsariichthys > Opsariichthys bidens. Next base: position 4,048,248 of record CM074279.1, read on the forward strand.
AGACTGGGCTGAACCAGCAGAGAAAATACGACTTGGAACTTGGCTTGAAGTTGGTGAGGAAGATGACTTGGAACTGGGCTTAACCAGCTGAGACTGAAACGCCTTGGAACTGGGCTGAACCAGTGGCGAGTAAGACCACTTGGAACTGGGCTTAAATAGCAGAGACTTAAACGCCTTGGAACTGGGCTGAACCAGTGGCGAGTAAGATCACTTGGGACTGGGCTGAACTAGCAAAGATGAAGACAACTTGAGACTGGGCTGAACCAGCAGAGAAAATACGACTTGGAACTTGGCTTGAAGTTGGTGAGGAAGATGACTTGGAACTGGGCTTAACCAGCAGAGACTGAAACGCCTTGGAACTGGGCTGAACCAGTGGCGAGTAAGACCACTTGGAACTGGGCTTAACCAGCAGAGACTGAAACGCCTTGGAACTGGGCTGAACCAGTGGCGAGTAAGACCACTTGGAACTGGGCTTAACCAGCAGAGACTGAAACGCCTTGGAACTGGGCTGAACCAGTGGCGAGTAAGACCACTTGGAACTGGGCTTAACCAGCAGAGACTGAAACGCCTTGGAACTGGGCTGAACCAGTGGCGAGTAAGACCACTTGGAACTGGGCTTAACCAGCAGAGACTGAAACGCCTTGGAACTGGGCTGAACCAGTGGCGAGTAAGACCACTTGGAACTGGGCTTAACCAGCAGAGACTGAAACGCCTTGGAACTGGGCTGAACCAGTGGCGAGTAAGACCACTTGGAACTGGGCTTAACCAGCAGAGACTGAAACGCCTTGGAACTGGGCTGAACCAGCAAAGATGAAGACCACTTGGAACTGGGCTGAACCAGAAGAGAAAAGACCATTTGGAACGTGGCTTGGACTTGGTGAGGAATATGACTTGGAATTGGGCTGACCCAGCAGAGACTGAGTCAACTTGGGACTGGGAGGAAACGGCAGAGATGAAGAGAACTTGGGACTGGGCCTGACCAGGGGAGACTATAGACCATGAAACGTTCTATCATCCAGCTCATCCAATATTAATTCAGTGGGGACCCAGCTCCTTTTACACACATCAGCGACGGGCGTGTGGGCTGGGGTCTAAACCATGAAGACGAACTTCACTAATAAGTCTGTCAATCTCCCTGCACAAAGAGAAGCAGACAAACAGCAGGTAAATCCATATCTTACTTTTCTTCTGCTGCTTAATCTAATGTAGGTTCCACTTTCTGTCACGGGTTCACATGTAGTAGAATCCAAAAGACATGCATGATGCAGAATGACGATGAACCAACATAACTTTAAGGAGGAACAATGAACAGAAGTATCATATACAGAGAGGATGATGATCAAAGGAACAGGGAACAGGTGTGTAAATAATCAGAAACCATGGTAACAAATAATGAACGTGAACTCAGGCCAATCAGTGGCAGGGAAAACCAGGCAAACGTAACTAAACATGACAATGACACTATTAAAACTAATCATGACCATTACAGTAATTGCATTTAATATAAATTTATTCTTTTAAAGTATAAAAGTTTTTGTAATAGGTATGCTAAAAGTGTACTTCTTTTCACAAGGGCAGAAACATACATATAGTATTCCTCACACAAAGTACACAAGAGACTTGACTTGAATTGATTTCAGCAGTGTATGGGATTTGCTTGTTAAGTTCATAAGCATAATAAGTAGCGAGCACAAACATTTTAAAAAGTCACCTTTGAATTTTTTTCATCCAAGCACTTCATCCACCATCTTAGATTTGCTCATAACTCATTGATGAATACATGCAATGCTGTGTTATTCCTTTGGAACAGCCTCAGGATTGCATATACAATGTCTTAAAGGCAGCTCACTAGGATTTAGAACAGAGCCATGAACCTGAATGTTCTGCACCACATCTATTCTATAAAATTGGCCTATCCAACCTCTGTATACTGCAGAAAAAAATTCAACAATCATGTCTGTGATTTGAGCAAAAAAATAAATAAATAAATAAAATAGACAGCTAAATAAGTTTCTCACAGAAAAAATGAAAAATGAAAACTGTTGGCACATTCATCACAGTGGCAAGGCCTTGTGTTGAAGCGTCTGGCTAAGAAATCATTGCTGCAGTCTTTCCTCCAGGGCCATTAATTAGAAATGAACAGCGATTGAGTTTCCCCTGCACACAAACACTGGCCTTACACAGCCAGGAGACTAAAACCTTCCCTTCTGCAGAACCAGCTGTTTTTCACTCTTGCACGCCACTGATGGATGGACGTTAGTATTTATTTCAAATAAAATGCAATACATAGAATGTGTTTCCAATGTAAAATACAACTACAGCAAAATGTATGGGATGTACTGTTACAGCTAAAAAAAACAAACAGAAAAAACCTTAAATTAACTTGAAGCAGGTAATTTCTGCATCACCACCAGTGAGACCAAACTAATTTGAAATATAATGATTTTTAATGATGTTATATAATGGTTGGCATACAGGTTTCCTGAACACTCTTTAAATCTTCCATTGGTCATTGAAGTACACAGTCCCTCCCCAAACTCACACTATTGTATTAACCAGTGCTATAGCTGACGCAAGTTTGCAATTCTTATGGTACTGCTAGTGGCACAGAAATTACTGCCAACTTAATCAAGCTAATAAATGATACATATAAACAGGGCTGGGTTGGTTACTTTTAAAATGTATTTCACTACAGATTACAAAATACATGCTTTAAAAAGGAATTTGTAACATTTTTCGTTACATTACTCAAGTTTAGTAACTTAATCTAAATACTTTAGAATACTTTGGAATAATAATAAGTGTGGAACAAACACACAAAAATTTTTTTATCTCACAATTCTGACTTTTTCCCTCAGAATTGTGTGATATAAAGTTGCAATTGCGAGTTATAAAGTCAGAATTATGAGATATAAACTCGCAATATTGAGAAAAGTCAGAATTATGACATTTAACTCACATACGAAATTCACAATTGGAAGAAAAAAAGTTAGTATTGCAATATCAAGTCAGAATTGTGCAATGCAAACTCTCCATTGTGAGGGGAAAAAACTAATTGTGAGAAAAAGTTGCAATGACCAGTGAATTATAAAATGACTCACAAACAACTATCACAAAACATGAAAACAGTCGAAAACATTTTTCAGACTGTCAGAGTCAGAGAATCACCAATCGCTGTTTAAATGACATTAAAACTCAAAGTAATCACTTTGGTAATCTAAAACACTTTTCAGATGTAACTGTAATCTGATTACCAGCCATTTAAAATGTAACTGCAATGAAATACAGTTACTCAAATTTTGTATTTTGAATACGTAACTAAGTTACGTGTATTTCGTTACTCCCCAACCCTGCGTATAAATAGATATTAGTTTTATTAGCTCCTTTATACTGAGTAAAGTGAAAAGGGGTTGGTTTTTTATGTATTATTATTTCCATGGTGACGTGTCACGCTTGTCACGTGACTCACCGCAGCAACAAAGTGACTGATGTCTTGGTTTTATTTCATTTTAATTTTTAATTTTTTTTAAAATTCAAAACATTCCCAAACTTGCTGTGAAATCTACAGAGCTACCGCAAAAACAAAAATTTCAAGACGGCTGTGCGCTTGTTTCGCTGGCGCATAAGGTCTATAGAAAATGTGAAGTTGACGTTACGCTGCGTTGAGTTCTGGGTAACTGACTTGTTTAGACGCCATATTATGAAGATTGTGCCAGTGAGTTTAAGGCAGTGTTTTCAATTCTGCTGCATCGAGAATTGCCATAGTAATTCATATCATCATTCAGGGAAAAAAAACAAGGCAATATAACATTTTTTGTGTAAAAAAAAACAAAAAAAAAACAGGCAATTCTGTTTACTTTTACTTGAGTACATTTTAAGTGTTTTTTCTGTACTTTTACTCCTCTATTTTCCCTCCGTTTGTGATCGTTACATGCTTGTTTTAATTATATTGTTATCGGTCAACGTGATGGGCTAGGTGCACAAGATGGCCCCTGTGAGCTTCGGTAATGCAAGTGTGAGCATGTTTACTTGGCAGAAACCCCTGCAGAAGGGCCAGGACACGGCGGAGTCGAAGGAGGGAGAAGACATGAGGGAGCCTCTGCAGGCAAATTAGTTATTAATTTCACGTTGTTTATTGTAGCCGTACTACATAAAATCAATGTTTTGATATTTTGAAAGATTTTATGAAGTCAATATGCTGTGAATATTTCGACAGATTCATGTAAACACACAGAATCGGCGTATGAATCATGACTATTCTGAAAATATACTAAAAAAATCAGAATATCTGTTTGATACCAAAATATCACTAGACAAATAATGTGAAATTACAGCTAATATACTCCGAGATTACTATATCAAGTTCAAAAGTTCAAAAGTCAAGTGCCCAACACTGATCTCCATAATAGTGACATTAAACTTTATTGTATGCAATGAACTCAGTTAATTCTCAAAAAGAACTGCGGTGTGAAATAAATCAATAAGTCAAACTGAATGTGCTACGATCGGATCAAATGTAAAAATATTATTAGTTTTTGTCTTTTGGAAGCAAAATTAAAAATACATTTGACTCAAAAATCTCTAGCATTTGTAATGGTGAATAAGAATAGGCTTACAACATTATATGCAAACTCATTTTCACACCCTATAGGGTCTATTTCCCTCTTGCTGGGACCCCCTATTGTTCTGATACAATTTGAACTCCCTCAATCTCAGTATTCATATGAGTAATCCTGAGCTGAAGATCACAATGAAGACCCAAATGCTCCTGACTCACTGTCTTGTCTGCTGAGGCACAGTACCTATCAGCACTCATCATCCTGGATGAAGAAACTTATTTGTGCCTCTGGGTTGCTCATGAGGGTTGTCGTGCATGTCAGCGCCAATCATACTAAAATCTCGGTTCTAACATGATGGATTGTTTTTTTTTTTATGTTAACCTGACCAAGGAAAAAGATGCTTGCATTACTGTGTTTCATCAGTATAAGGGTGTTTCTTCACTTTTTTCCCTGTAGGGTTTCAGAATATAAAACCTCTTAATGGGGCAATGGCCATGTTCACACTGCAGATCAATTCGGGTGTCAGTTCACCTTTTAGTGCTTAATCCTGTTCTGTACACACACAGTTCAGTAATTTACAGTGAATTCTACAAACTATGTTCACAAGTTCCGTCGTTCCCAACAGGAACCGTAATTGGCTAATGATGCTTTTGGGAGACACACTAGTGAACAAGAAGTTGTTAAAGATATAATGATAATAACATGCATCATTTACATTTTAATCATTTAGCAGACGCTTTTATCCAAAGCGAATTACAAGGGGAGCAATTAGGGGTTTCGTGCCTTGCTCAAGGGCACCTTAGTCATGGTATCAAAGGTGGAGAGAGAGCTGTTCATTCACAATCCCCACCTTCAAATCCTGTCAGTGTGGGAATCGAACCAGCAACCTTCAGGTTACAAGCCCGACTCCCTCACCATTAGGCCACAATTCTGATTGGTTGAGCCGCGTTCGAAGCCGTTGTAAATTACTCTACAAACATACCAGGTGACCTCATTACATATTGCACCAGTGTGTCTTTGTGTTGCTGCAATTTCACGAAAAATGACTGTTTATTATTGAAATAATTCCAGATTCACTTTGTCATTTGCGTTCCATGATCACAACAAGTTTCAATATAAAAGTCTGAGTGACTCACTCATAAAGACAATCTTTGCTGCCATGTAGAGGCAAATTTTTTTTTAAAAAAGTAAATGTAACTTCTGTTGCTGTTCACGGTCAGGGACTTTTTTTTTTCAGTAGTGATTTTACTTCATGAAAGTTGCATTGATACATCTTCTTTGTCTTTAATATTTGTATTGTGTGGTAACCAATTTAATAAAAGCAAGAAGCCCAGTGGGTTTATAACAGGGGTTTCAATGCCCCTTAGCTGTTATAAATCCACGGCTTCAGGGGGCTTATTACTTTATTATTAAATGTAAATTTTCAGGAAAAAAAATATTTATAGTAATTGAAAATTAAGTGAAGAAAAAGCTATTTAAGCATCACTCTTTAAGCCGACTGTCGGATCATTTTTAAGCATCAGCCGACTAAATTTTCCCGTTGTGTTCTGCACCGTCGGCTGTAGTCGATTTTTTTTTTTTTTTGACCTGATTCAATGTGTAGAATTGGCATCGGCCGCTGTTGTACGCGCACTGTGCGAACACAAAAATTGGGCTTCGGACGTCTACGGACCCTCCTGATGACGAAAATGACAGCTGAAGTATACTAGTGTTGCTCACTTTGTCGCTAGAGAACGGTAGAGTGGGTCTAGGGTAGTCGTGGCCTAATGGTGAGGGAGTCGGGCTTGTAACCTGAAGGTTGCTGGTTCAATTCCCATGCCGGCAGGATTTGAAGGTGGGGATTGTGAATGAACGGCACTTTCTCCACCTTTGATACTGTGACTAAGGTGCCCTTGAGCAAGACATCTAACCCCTAAATGCTCCCCTTGTAAGTCACTTTGGATAAAAGCTTCTGCCAAATGAATAAATGTAAATCTAGGGAGTACGTGTTAAAACACATAACATACTGATCACATAAGAATCAATCAACAGGCTTTTGGAAGTCAGGGAAAGTTTTGTTCTTACATTTACATTTACATTTAGTCATTTAGCAGATGCTTTTATCCAAAGCGACTTACAAGTGAGGAAAACATACAAGCGATTCTTCATGAATTGGCAAATAACACAGGAAGTGCTCACAATACATTGCTCAGTACCCTAAGCTAGAGTAGGAAGGGAAAAGGGAAGGAAAGGGGTTTAAGTGTTCATGGAAGAGATGAGTTTTCAGCTGTCTCTTGAATATTGCCAGGGATTCTGCGTTCCTGATGAAAGTAGGGAGATCATTCCACCACCAGGGAGCTGTGAGGGAGAATGTTCTGGAGAGTGATTTTGTGCCTCTCTGTGACGGTACCACAAGCCTTCGCTCCTTTAGTGATCGCAGGCTTCTGGTGGGGACGTGGAATTGTAGCAGTGCGTGGAGGTAAAAAATTCTTTAAATTTCGTTATAAGCTGTTCACACACTGGCAATACAAAAAAGCGATTAATACGCTTTTCACTCTTTATTCAGAACTACAATTCAGTGTGATTAAACTACACATTTTCATACTTATATAAGAAATAGTTCACCCAAGAAAACAAAATGTGTCCATATTTTATCTCAAGCATGCTTTTCACTAATTGGTAACCAAGAATAAATACTTTTGGAAAAACCTTTATTAGCAACATAGTTGTAGGTTGAGATGCAAAACAACAAAAACAAAGAAGCGACAGACATACTAAAATGTACCATTTTTGTAAATATTTAAATGCTTTGTTCATTGTACTCTTCAAAGTCTGGGTCATTGACAAGGTTACTACAATAAAGGACAAAATCCATCAAAAAATGTGACCTTTATATAGCAAAAAGAGGAACGAAATGCCCATAGAGTATGAATTCTGTCCTACATAAATAATAAAACAGTCAGGTGCTTACCAAGAAGTCATGTTAAATCAGTGGTTCTGTTCAACGTTTAAATTTTGTGTCTTTGCAGTTCATGCATAAAATATGAATCCCAACATAAAATATAACTCTTGAAGCAAAATCAGATACAAACACTAGTAGTCCATGTGATAGAGATCTAATGTTTAATATTTATTTTTATAGGACAGCTCTACTGCACAAGAGATGATTTACTGAGAAAATGCGACGCCATGATGCACAAACTAACAACAAACAGCCGCCGAGAGAGTGACGGAGGGGTCGCGCTCATTTAAAAAGAAGAAAGACAGAATAAATCACCCTTTAAAAGGACATTTAATGAAGTCAAATGCAAATCATTCTCATCCAGCAATGGGCTTTTAATTATTACGCAAATGCTGGACGCACCGGGATGTAACATCACAGAAGGCATGACGGGACGCCTCGGTTTCTCAAGTCAGTTGGGGCTCACGTTTGTGCCTATGTAGATAAATGGTGTATGATTTCGTTTTTTTACTTGCACTGTGGGGTGGTTGGGGCCAAAAAAATCAATTATGCAACATAAATTTATAAAGCAAAATACAAGCAGCAAGAATTTCCATGCTGGAAAGGAAAGATTCTTGCTCTGCTAACAGGTTCTGAGATGAAATGCGCTCTGTCAGAACAAATGATTTTTTAAAACGAGCTTCTCACACATGTCCGTTCTAATACATATGTATCTCCACTCCACAATCAATCAAAACAGACAGCAGGGTGACCTTCACTTTGACAACTGACTTTGAAAGCAGATGTGCTTAGGAAAAAAACGGCAACTGAATATGAAGGGATACAGTGACTAGGGGGTGGAAGAGAACAAAAGATGGGATAGAGAAAGTTAAAAAAAAAATGAATATGAGGGGGAGGTACTGGGAGAAGAGGGGGCCTCAAGATACCGCGTGTCTCTTTGGTGTTGAGCCTACACTGTAATTCCTCAAAGCCTCAAAGAGAATGAGAGTACGAGCATTTTGTTCTGACCTACATTCACAGATAACAACAGCAGCTTTAGTCCATAAGAGCTTGTGTTTCAGAGACGCAAGCTCAGAAATTAGACAATTTATTTAATATTCAATATGCCATTTTCAACCATATTTTCTCTCTCTTTTTGCTTTATTTCACCCAAAAATGAAAATTCTGTCATCGATAGACCCTTCGCAAAGACCCGCCCCCTTTAGTTACTGTTCTCACGCCACACATCACGTTCTCACACAGTGAAAAATACACCGCGGAGCAAAGAGGACACTGACAACGCATCGACAGACAAGACAGAGCAGGTTGAAACAGTTTCATATTTAAAATATTGTCATTTTAAAGAAGTTTTGAGAATAAATAGCGTATAGTGTCGCTGTAGCTCCTCGTGAAGCGATCATCTCTTCATACTAGTTCATTTATAGCATCAAATAAACATGAATGAACATCAGAAGGAATGTTGTTTCAAGCGCGGAAGGACGTGAGTACGCACAATTTTTCAAGTTCACCAACGTTAATCTACTAACTCCCCTGACTGCTTTGTCGGATAAAAGGTCGGATTCTGGGTTATGATTGGTCAGATCGCCTGTCAATCAAACTGCCTGTGAAGGGTCAATTGCTCATGTCTTTCAAAACCATTAGACTTCCGTTCATCGCCGAAACATAAATGAAGATATTCATAATGAAACCTGAGTGATTTCTGTCCCTCCACTGAAAGTCCATCACACCACTTTAATGATTCATAAAGTTCATCAAAATATCGTAAATGTGATCGGTTTAATCCAAGTATTCGTCTCTTTACATGATGAACAGATGTAATTTAGGCTTTTATTCACTTAAACATTGATTAATGTATACACAAAGCAATCAACTGACCCTTCACAGGCAGTTTGATTGACAGGCGATCTGACCAATCATAACCCCGAATCCGGCATTTTGTCCAACAAAGTCTGGGGAGTTAGTAGATTAACGTTGGTGAACTTGAACTTGATAAATTGTGTGTACTCACGTCTTTTGTAACAACATTCCTTCTGATGTTCATTCATGTTTATTTGATGCTATAAATGAACTAGTCACGAGCCGCAGCGATCTGTCACGACACATTAAAGAGACACAATACTTTAAACTTCGTATTTTACATATGAAACTGTTCTATATCAAAAGTAACCTGCTCCATCTTGTCTGTCGACGCGTTGTCAGTGTCCTCTTTGCCGTATATAGTATCAGTCAAATTACAGGAATTATTTCAGCTCTGGTAACTAATCACCCATGAGTAAAGAGGGTGGAAAAACATGTCATAATTCAAGTTCCATTTTTAGCCTCAAGTGCTGTTCCTGAGCATCACATCAGGGACCCAATACAGCACTGATCCTACCTGCTTTGAGATCCCTCTTGTTATGCGTTATTCATAGAATACGACATATTCATAGGAGAGAAGAAATGGTCCAAGCCTCAGATTGCACATTGATTGACGCGTACACTCAGTGGATTGTTTCCCCTGATGTCACTTGGCTTTGGTTTGTGCCATGATTCTACTGAATCCGGGCAGAGGGAACGGAGTCATGGAAGGATTGTCTTGGAAGCAACACTTTACACTCTCTAATGGGACTTATTGAGTATAACAGCATTATGGGCCCTGCCCACAAGAAGTGAAATCAGGCACACGTTTTTGTTTTGGGCATAAAATTGTACTGCGAAATGGAGACAGTTTTGATCATCTACAATAGCATCGCAATTGTTGCTTTAAGGACGTGTGATCTGACGATATCAAGAAAGTCCCTCACTTTGAGAGTCAACGTATACTCTGTGTGATGTAGAGTTTTAGGTTTAGCTTAGACTACACATGCGCATTTAGAGTGATTCACTCATTTCGTTTCCACTGAGTTTCCAATTGCTGTATGATTCGGCATGGTAAACTCTGATCTGGTTTGCGTTTCTGCCACCAACAGTACCCTTACTTGCTGGCGGTGTATGCCGGAAAGTAGCGATCGATGTCATTCTTGCGTGAAGAAGAAAGTGACGGTAAACAACAATGGAGTACACACATCAGATCTTCTTCTTGCTTCTCGGCATGTGGTTGTTTGTCACAAAAACAAACTTGTGCTTCAACTTTATTAAAAAATGCTGCTTCGTGTTGTCATTCCCCTTGTTGCACAAGAAAGTGACGATTCTCTGTCAACCAATCAATGTTCTGCAGTGCGTCTATCTCCAGGCTTATTGTGCTTGGCACCCCAATGGAAGGGTCCCAAAAAAGAGGTACGGTTCAGAATTAGGGTACCATTCACAACTTCTGACAATAGAAACGGCAAAAATTGCGTACCGGACTGAACTGAACCGTACCGCTTGTTGAAAATGAGGCATAAAATGTCAGGCCAAATCTGATTTTTGCGTATATCTGACTGAAATCCAATCATATTTAGCAACATAACTGAAAAATGTTTGGAGACCGGCAGAGACGACAGTCTGGAATAAAGACGCTCAAACCAGCCTCCTACTTTTCTGCCGCTGCCTCTGAAGACGCGGTAGTCCAGTGCTGGGCTACACATTGTCATGTCATATTGCAAACCCCTCCATGTTGTGGTTGATGTGGTTGTTTTTGGCATACCTACTGATGCAACTTCAATGCCAAAGAAACAAATGCAGATATTCAGGAAAATGAAAGAGTGGCATGGACACACAAATCGGCGACACACAATGTGGACAGTCAATAATTTAGATAAGATTCCAATGGGATAGACAAATAATTGGATTTGGACTGACAGTGTGAACGCAGTCTTAGTTTATGATATAGTTTAAGCAGTCACACGAAGAGTCATTTTTTCCAAATCAATCAGTACGATTGCAAATGCGATATTGATTTTATACAGCAGTTTAATAAACAAGAAGTTAATATTCAGTGACTTTCATTTTAGACACAATATTGCATTTTGTTTTTGCTCTATTTTGCTAATGAAAAAAGTTTCAAACAAAGCCACAGCAGAACTGTTTTGCATCTCTGAGCAACACACAGCGGTGTTTCATTACTGAATGAATCAGTCTTTTTGAAAGAATCTGTTCAATTCAATGACTCACTCTTTAAGAAAGTCAAATGCTTGGTTCTTGAAATGATCAGCCGTTTGAATGAATCGGTTGAATGAATGATTCAATGACTACTCATTGGTTGCTTACGAATTTGAGTTTTACTCACCATTCTATAGGCCTGTATGTATGCTTAGGCAGTGGGAAAAATGGAAAAAATATTACTCAAACGAAAACAGTACTACAATAAACTATAACAGCTTAAGTACTATAAGTATAACTATAAGTATTTAAATGTTAAAATAACTCCAATATCATACTCTAGAGTTGTGTGGGGTGGGGGTAAATCACTGCTGTGATGTCCCAATCATGTTGGATTGCGGTCTATGGATCTACCTGAAGTGTATATATGCAGTAGATTTGCTCCCTCTGTCAAAATTGAGGAGTCGAGGTTCTGTCCAAACAAACGTCCCTCATCCACTTCAAAATGGAGGCAGGGATTCCCCTGAGGGGAAGTGCTCAGGGAAGTTCGCAAAAGTGGAGTTAAACATAGTGCTAAAGAAAGTCAAATGTTTAGTTCCTGAAATAATCAGCAGTTTGAGTGAATTGGTTGAATGCCGTCAACAACAACATCTTTTCAATTTTGAAATAATGTAATCGATCAATATTCAACATTTTACTTTTAAAACACCAACACGTTATTTATACATTTGTAACTGCAGGTTATGTCACCTCTGAGCTGCATTAAACAGTGTGTAAATACATCTAAATGCCACTTCAGATACAGCTTCAGTGTTTCCTCTGGATTTCAAAGATAGATATTGTGGATACTGATTTCATTTCATCAATGGGTAGTCGGGTAGTCGTGGCCTAGTGGTGAGGGAGTTGGGATTGTAATCTGAAGGTTGCAGGTTCGATTCCCATGCCGACAGGAATTGATAGTGAGGATTGTGAATAAACAGCACTCTCTCCACCTTCAATACCATGACTAAAGTGCCCTTGAGCAAGGCCCAAAAACCCCTTATTGCTCCCCTTGTAAGTCGCTTTGGATAAAAGTATCTGAAAAATGAAAAAATAATTGAATTTATTGATTAAATTTAAATGTAAGAATTTGGCATGCATGATGCATATAGGTTACATTTAATTAAGAAAAAATTACCTTTGTAAAAGGTAAAAATCAATTTAAAATGATTGGAAAATGTCATTTCTGTTATTGCTGTGAACTAACCACCGCATGAGTGGCACAAAATATTATGAAGAACAATAACTTTAGGAGTCAGCTGTCCACAGCAGTCCAACATTCAAACTTGATTCCTGCATACTAGTGAAATTCCAAAAATTATAAAACAATTGACCCTTCGCAAAAAGAGTTTGATTGACAGGGGATCTGACCAATCATAACCCCGAATCCGCCATTTTATCCGACAAAGCAGTCAGGGGAGTTAGTAGATTAATGTTGGTGAACTTGAACTTGAAAAGTTGTGTGTCCTCACGTCTTTCCGCGCTTGAAACAACATTCCTTCTGATGTTCATTCATGTTTATTTGATGCTATAAATGAACTAGTATGAAGAGATGATCGGTGCACGAGCCGCTTGAAGGAGCCACAGCGATCTGTCACGACACATTAAAGAGCCACTAGACGCTATTTATTGTTTAGACTTCTTTAAAAAATGCCAATATTTTAAATATGAAACTGTCTCATATGTTGTCAGGGTCCTCTTTGCTTTTTTTCACTGCGTAAGAACATGATGTGTGGCGTGAGAAGACATGGCTTGTCGGGCATAGCAACAGGGGCGAGTTTTGCGAAGGGTCAATTACGCCGTAAACATATAAATGGTACTTGGAATGGTTTCTGTGCTTTTGCTTTGGCAATCTAACCAGAACATCATTATCTCGTAATGCTGGAGGAGTGATGCATGAAAGGGCAAAGGCTGATTCAGCACATGTTCGCAACAGGTTTCTTGAAATTCACCTGGAGTCTTGCCTGGAATATGTCTTCATTATCTGAGATTATTCCAAACTTTTTAACCAGTAACGTTCATTAGTGATGCCTACAAATGAGTTTTATTCCTGAGCATTATTTCTGTCCATCCCTTCATGACCACCATGTACCCATCCTCTGATGGCTACTTCCAGCAGGATAATGCACCATGTCACAAAGCTCGAATCATTTCAAATTGGTTTCTTGAACATGACAATGAGTTCACTGTACTAAAATGGCCCCCACAGTCACCAGATCTCAACCCAATAGAGCATCTTTGGGATGTGGTGGAACGGGAGCTTCGTGCCCTGGATGTGCATCCCACAAATCTCCATCAACTGCAAGATGCTGTACTATCGATATGGGCCAACATTTCCAAAGAATGCTTTCAGCACCTTGTTGAATCAATGCCACGTAGAATTAAGGCAGTTCTGAAGGCGAAAGGGGGTCAAACACAGTATTAGTATGGTGTTCCTAACAATCCTTTAGGTGAGCGTATGTTCATTATATTTTACTTAACCTGTTAGTTATGTCTTGATTATTTAATGCATGTTTAAATATATCTGACATGAAAATGACAGCCACTGTGTTAAATGATTATATTTCAACAACAAATTGAAGTCAAATTCAGCACATGTTCGCAACAGGTTTCTTGAAATTCACCTGGAGTCTTGCCTGGAATATGTCTTCATTATCTGAGATTATTCCAAACTTTTTAACCAGTAACGTACATTAGTGATGCCTACAAATGAGTTTTATCATTGAAAGAGAATGCGAAATATAAAAATCTATGATAATAGAACAAAGGCTTTGAGAAATGTCTCCTTCAGGTTATACACTAGCTGCCGCAGATGCTGATTTTCATTATATACCCAGGTGCATAAAAGTCATCTCAGTTTAATAGATTATCAGTGTGGATGTCTAGATTTTGAGTTAGATGCCTCTCAGACTCCAGCGTACTGGGATTTGTTGTAAAACATTCATCCAGCATCACTTCTCACTGAACTGTTGCTAGGTTACCTTCTACGCAGTGGAGCAGTCTGTCCTTGTTTAAACGTGTGAGAAATTTACATCTACATTTTTTTGTTCTGGATGAACAAAATGATAAAGAAATGGATAAAGTTCATTGTGAAGATGTGGCAATCCTGAAGAGCCAGGGTGAGGTAATGTTTTTCTCTCTCCATATATATAGGTACACGTATTCGTCCCGTGAATTTTCGGTATGTGTCTTATGTTTACACGAAGAATCCAGTGTTGTTCGAAATTCAAACAACAATAAATGCCATTTTGACTCTTTGATTTGGCGTGACAGAACGCCTCAGTTGAAGTGGCAGCGTGGAGCGTGAGCGAACGCAATCATCCCTTCCTCTTTAATACTAGTTACACTATAAACATGAATGAACATCTGAAGGTATATTGAAAGATGCAGTACAACTTATTGAAATGTATCATATCTCGTGTAATCACTCAATCAGTGTTTCAACTGCAGAAAGACATCAGTAAAACAGCTTGTAAAGACTGTGTCACGTAATATTTAACTCAGGCAAGTCCACAGCTTGTTAGTACGCCAGAGAAATGAACTCTTTTGCTAAACATATTCACTATATTAGCCCATACACTCACCTAAAGGATTATTAGGAATACCTGTTCAATTTCTCATTAATGCAATTATCTAATCAACCAATCACATGGCAGTTGCTTCAATGCATTTAGGGGTGTGGTCCTGGTCAAGACAATCTCCTGAACTCCAAACTGAATGTCAGAATGGGAAAGATTTAAGCAGTTTTGAGCGTGGCATGGTTGTTGGTGCCAGACGGGCCGGTCTGAGTATTTCACAATCTGCTCAGTTACTGGGATTTTCACGCACAACCATTTCTAGGGTTTACAAAAATGGTGTGAAAAGGGAAAAACATCCAGTATGCGGCAGTTCTGTGGGCGAAAATGCCTTGTTGATGCTAGAGGTCAGAGGAGAATGAGCTGACTGATTCAAGCTGATAGAAGAGCAACTTTGACTGAAATAACCACTCATTACAACCGAGGTACGCAGAAAAGCATTTGTGAAGCCACAACACGCACAACCTTGAGGCGGATGGGCTACAACAGCAGAAGACCCCACCGGGTACCACTCATCTCCACTACTAATAGGAAAAAGAGGCTACAATTTGCACGAGCTCACCAAAATTGGACAGTTGAAGACTGGAAAAGTGTTGCCTGGTCTGATGAGTCTCGATTTCTGTTGAGACATTCAGATGGTCGAGTCAGAACTTGGCCTAAACAGAATGAGAACATGGATCCATCATGCCTTGTTACCACTGTGCAGGCTGGTGGTGGTGGTGTAATGGTGTGGGGTCAGTTTTCTTTGCAAACTTTAGGCCCCTTAGTGCCAATTGGGCATCGTTTAAATGCCACGGCCTTCCTGAGCATTATTTCTGTCCATCCCTTCATGACCACCATGTACCCATCCTCTGATGGCTACTTCCAGCAGGATAATGCACCATGTCACAAAGCTCGAATCATTTCAAATTGGTTTCTTGAACATGACAATGAGTTCACTGTACTAAAATGGCCCCCACAGTCACCAGACCTCAACCCAATAGAGCATCTTTGGGATGTGGTGGAACGGGAGCTTCGTGCCCTGGATGTGCATCCCACAAATCTCCATCAACTGCAAGATGCTATCCTATCAATATGGGCCAACATTTCCAAAGAATGCTTTCAGCACCTTGTTGAATCAATGCCACGTAGAATTAAGGCAGTTCTGAAGGCGAAAGGGGGTCAAACACAGTATTAGTACGGTGTTCCTAACAATCCTTTAGGTGAGCGTATGTTCATTATATTTTACTTAACCTGTTAGTTATGTCTTGATTATTTAATGCATGTTTAAATATATCTGACATGAAAATGACAGCCACTGTGTTAAATGATTATATTTCAACAACAAATTGAAGTAAAAACTTAATTTCATGACTTTAATCAGATTTAGTAGTTGATGCCTTATGTGCAGCTTACATGTTTGCATACAATTTGTGTTGATTATTATGTTTAAAAACAAATGGCAGCTGACTTTAAGCTAATATTTTGAGTTCTGTTGTTAATTGTAACCTTTAATATTACAGTAACGTGCAAGTAAGAGCTCCCTATATATTTTACAGCATTAGCAGAGAGATTTTTCTGTATTCTTAAGAAACTTTTTAATATAATTGAATTCATTTAAAGACAGAGACACAATTTGTTCACTGTTTAATAAAAAAGAAGGGGAAAAAAAGAGCAATTTTATGTTTAGTTTTCATCATGGTGCTGTTCCGAACCAAAACCTTACTTCAAAACCGCTGTATGTATCGAACCATCAGTTTTGTGTACTGTTATATGTTGAAAATGGTCAGTTTAAATTGATTTAAAGGAATAGTTCATCCAAAAATGAAAATTCTGTAATCATTTATTACCTCCTCATCTCGTTCCAAACTTGTAAGACTTTGTTCATCTTCAGAACACAAATGAAGATATTTTTAAATATCTCCATTGACAGCCACGCAACTACCACTTTGACGCTTCAAAAAGTTCATAAAGAGATCGTAAAATTAATCCATATGAATTGAGTTGTTTAGTCCAAATTTTATGAAGAAACACAATCACTTTATATTGTAGGGGATTATACAGTTAAAGACCCAAAAGACCAGATATGATAAATGAAGACCCGGAGTCAGAGTTTAAAAAAATAAATGGAAGAAAATTTACTGAAGAATAATTTGCAGTTTCATCAGCAGAAGCCAGCTTCAAGTCTCACATAGGAGTTCGTAGGCCGCTCTCTGTCTCCTCCTCTCCTCTACATTCATATTTCCACAACAATTATACTCTAACAGAGTCAACTAACTACGTCATTACTTAAATTCTGATTGGTTTAGAAAACTAGACAAAACTGGTAATTTTCCACACATGGACAGATAGTCAGAATCATATCTCCTTCCATTATGATGCTGACGATCAGACCCTGAAGTTAGGCACAGAATGTCCTTCTAGGTCAGGCCTAGGCGCCTTCAGGTCTCCAGTCCAGATGACAATAGTCCACCAGTACCCATAACGGACCTGTACAGAACACTGAGCGCACATACATAGATACACATGATTCACAGCTTCTTCAAGGCTGAAGTTGATCTGAGCTCTGCACTGAACAGGAAACTTTACCAAAACATACTGATAAGTTGTACTTTTCTCTCAGTCAGAGGTACAGACAATATACATCAGTATTTTCTAGTGTTTGAAAATGAAAAGGAAATTAAAGGCTTTAACGTAAGTTAAAGTTACTCATTCTAAATAATAACATATTCAGAAAGATAATTTTTATGATAAATCACTCAAAATATATATATATATGTTGAAGCGGCAGTGGATCCCAGAATCCACCCCTTCAATATAATCAACAGATCACATTTAAACACTGATCAGCTAACATAAACAGAAGCTCATTGAACCTGCTTGATGCGCGAGAACAAACCTCATTACTGAAGCTCAATCGTGCTTCATAACGCACGAGAATGAACCTCATTGGTTCTCGCACATCAAGCGAACATGCTTCTGTTTCCCACAACTAATGTGTGCGTTGATGAATGTTTATGTATTCATTTGGCCTAAACCGCTCAACTGACTCTTCGCAAAAACCCGCCCCCTTTAGTTACTGTTGCTATGTCCGACATCAAATAAACATGAATGAACATCAGAAGGAATGTTGTTTCAATCGTGGAAAGACGTGAGTACACACAATTGTTCGAGTTCAAGTTCATCAACTTTAATCTACTAACTCCCCTGACTGCTTTGTCGGACAAAATGGTGGATTCGGGGTTATGATTGGTTAGACCGCCTGTCAATCAAACTGCTGGCGAAGGGTCAATTCATGTAGATTCGTTTTACGATCTCTTTAGGAACTTTTTGAGGTGTCAAACTAGTGTCAGTCATGTAGCTGTCCATGCAGGGACTGAAATCTCTCAGATTTAATTAAAAATAAACATTCATTTGTGTTCTGAAGATGAACAAAGGCTTACGAGTGTGGAACATCATAAGTGTGAGTAACTAAAGTCAATTTAAATTTTTGGGTGAACTAACCCTTTAAGATAAAGTCAAATATAAACAATTTTCATATATGTAATCCTGTAGGCACTAAACATATCACATCAGCTTTTGAAGACGTGTACCAACAAGATGTGGCATTATCATAAAACATCTGTAGTCAGTCACATGGTAAAATGCCACATTCACCCTTGAAAAGGCCAAACATCCATCTCTCAAAGAGGAAATACTACAGCAAGAGGCAAGTATTACATGAGACCTTTCATGCTCAAATGCATTTCCTCTTTTGTAGATAGATCTAGATAGAGATTGCTTCTTAGTGACATGCTCAGAGTGCATCTAATCTCAGTTCAGTCAGAGGACTCGAATACTCGAAGTTGACAAGTGCATCAAGTGCTGAATACGATGATTGTCACGTTCCATTTGATTCATTCTGTAAATATTCCTGCAGGGACAATATGTCACAGCTGCTTTCTGCTGCAAAAAGCATTTTTCCCCCTGAATTGAGTCCAAATCAAGACCAAATGTGTTTCCCTAGCAGTTTTATATAAAGCATATCCATAAGCAAAAACATCTTTGCAATCTACAGTTAAGGTTCTTAGTTATGCCTTCTGATATCAGAGTAAACCAACAGAGACAGTCATTACTGCCACAAGACTCTTTTTTTTTAGACTCATCATTTCGTCCAACTGCCTAGAGGCAAGATCTAATACTCCGATGTAGTAACCAATCACAAGAGAAACACAAGGACTATACATACACAAGGGGTAACAAGCTTAAAAAGTTAAGGAGTTAACAAGACACACCTGGGGAGACTAATCAACAGGGAAAACTAGAAAGGACTACAACATAGCACAGAGGACAGGAAGTAACATAAAAGTCCAACAAAGACGAAGGGAACATATGACAATAGGAATGTGTAAAAAGTGTCATTTTCTGAAACATTCGGTTTAATGACCTGTAACTCTGCCTGAGTATCGGACAAGTGTTCACTGTTGGCCAGAGGAGAACTGGCCCCCCGACTAAGCCTGGTTTCTCCCGAGGTTTTTTTCTCCGTGTGTTGGAGTTTTGGTTCCTTGCCGCTGTTGCCTTTGGCTTGCTTAAGTTGGGGACACTTGCTTGATATTCAGCAGTGTTTTTGATATGTCTGCATTGGTGCCGTTGTATGCGAACTGAGCTGAGCCGGACGATTACGTCACTGTTTTCTGCAGTGCTGATATACATAAATTAACTAGACTAATAACTACTGATATTTGCAACGGAATGAATCAATAATATATAGAATAAGCTGCACAATGACACCATTTTCTTATTAATGTAAAGCTGCTCTGCCACAATTTGCATTGTAAAAAGCGCTATATAAATAAAGATGACTTGACTTGACTTGAAACGCAAATGATCTAACCTGAATTAACCTGTAATGTTTACCTGCTCAACATAACAATTACCAATTTAATATGGGTAATTGTGAATGTTTTTTTGGATAATTTGATTCCCCTTGTGAAAATGTACACTTTAGCAAACTTTTAAAAATAGTACTTATTATGGAAATTATATGCTTATAAAATAATATACTTAAATGCAGGGGTGTGACGAGATCTCGTACCACGAGATTTTGGTTTTCCAGTAGAAATAATAAATGGCGAAAGAATAACACACAAGACACAAACAATATGTAAACATTGTAAGAAAACTATGCCGTAACACGAGCACTATGAAAAATGGGATTTCGGCGACTCCTCCATACACTGGAACCAAGGAACACTATCCCGTCACGCGCACATTTATCTCGCACGGTGGTCCCAAACCTATAAATCTCAGCCGAACAGCTGATCATAGCTGTACAGGGTGTTGTTATATCTCATCTCCATAAATATATCAAGTAGTAAAGCTAATGCATGGGCTAAAAATCAATTTATCCCTTGCTGAAACTTCCTCATGGTCGTGGAGAGCACAGTTCATGGTTGCATAGCAACGACAGACGCTACAGAAGCGCGAGCTCCCGAACGCTTGCAAAAGTAGGAGGAAGCGACGCGCTTTTTTAGGCGCGATATGTGAACGGCCCCTAAAGAGGCAGAAAGCATCGCTATCACTGCTGACGGTTGGACTTCTCGGTGTACGCAGAGCTTTATAACAGTTACAGCCACACAATCAATAGTGACTGGGAAATGGTCAACTTTGTACTGCAGTTAAAGTGACACTTAAAGTGTTATTTGAATTTTTTATTCATATGTTTATTTTATTTATACTGTTTAATTTATGGTCAATCCATAGAAAAGTTCAGTGAGATTTCTCATGTGAAATTATACAATTGGTTGATTTTGTGCCGAAACATTTAGCAGTGTTTGCATGTTGTTTTACTGCAAATAATTCATTCAAATAGAAGTAAAATGACATGCAGTTCAAGTTGATTTCAAAATGCACCAACATTTTTGCATTTTATGATTTTCAGTTGAATAAAAGACAATTTTCCCTTCATACGTTTCATTATTGAGGATTTCTTAAAAATACTATAAAGATTTCGTCTCGTGAACCCGATCTCGTGTCTCGTCTCGTGGGATAGGGGTCTCGTCACACCCCGACTTAAATGTAAACTTAATGTAATATTTTCAGAAACTTAATTGCATGTCATTTACAATTAGATACAAATGTATTATTGTTTAAATTGATATTAAACACTGTAAGTTGTGCCCGTCTACATGGAGATGCGTTTAACTAAAAAAAATCTTTGTGTGTTAGTCCTAAATTTAGGACTGAGAATGTCACAAAGCATTTCAGTGCTAAAACTAGCTCCTAAATCTGTGAAAACTTAGCAGTAGTCAAGAGGACTCCTAAGTCACTAAAGCCAAATCACAAACAATCCTAAAATGGTTGTTGCCGGCAATCCGCCTCAGCAGTACACCCAAAGACACTGTATACCATTGAGGCAATTGGCCATAGATGCTTGGGTGCCTTTTTCCCCTTATAAATACACTAAATATTTAGTTTTATAGATTTTAATCTGTGCCGATAGCCTTGTGAGCAGCTCGAGTGATCCCATCCCAATTTGCTTCCCATCTACTCACTGTCATATCATAATAAAAATGCAAACCCCGCAAAAATTAAGTAGTTGATAATAAATAAATAAAAAGAAAATAAGGTCTGATTACCTGTGGCAGTTGTTTTCATGAGCCACTTACAAATGATCGTAATGATAGATGTACCTCCTATTGAGCAGAGTATATAGAGCATTTGAACGTATTCCTCCTGAACTTTTAATTTGAAATCATCCTGTTGGTTGAATTTTACACGATGTCCAGGAGATATGTGTGTCGCTGTCACGATTATCAGCTGGAGTGCCTGTAATAGCCACTAGAGGGCACTCCACCCTGAACTGTTGCCTCACTACATTTACGTTTACATTTAGTCATTTAGCAGACGCTTTTATCCAAAGCGACTTACAAGTGAGGAAAACAAACAAGCGATTCTTCATGAATTGGCAAATAACACAGGAAGTGCTCACAATACAAGGACTCCAATTCCCAAAATGCATCACACAGGAACTATCACTCACATACTCACACTACATTTCCCATAAGCCCCGGACCTTGATCTGATTACATCAACCAGCTGCAGCTCATCATCTGGACTATATAAGAGACACTCAGCTCAGTACCCAGTGCGAGGTCTTGATTTGCTTTTAGTGATCATTTCTGAGTGTTTATACCTGTCTTGTCTTCCGGTCGTGATCCTGTCTGTTTTCTGCCTTTTATGATTGTTATCTGCCTGTCTTTGGACTTTGTTTTAGTGGACTGTTATCTTGCTGCCTGCCTTGACATTGTTGCCTGCCCACCGACTACGATTCTGTCTATCCTCCTCCATAACTGTCTGCTGTTGTTGGATCATTGCCCGTGTGACAACTCCAGTTTAATTCGAGCCTGCACTTGGATCTACACCCGCAATGTCACGCACCCCTTTCATTACAGTCGCGTTCTTTAACGGTCCGCCTGGAAAAAAAAAGCTGTGATGACAAACCTGCCTTGTGGAAGAAGAACGCTGTCATGTTCACATCTGTGACAATAAGCACTTACCAGGATAAACTAAATTCTGGATTTAAAAGTATGTGAAGTTCATGGCTAAACCTGCATAACTGCAAGCTGAATACTTCACGCTGATTCGCTAAAACTGACCTATCGGTTTCTGTTCAAAAACCACATGGTGCTTGTCGGTTTCTGCTGTAAAACGTGAACTCTCGATGCGTTGACAGTGGACAATATTGGCTTTTCTGACTAAACTTGTTTAGGCATCAGAATGTGCTGTATGTGGAGAATAACACACAGCGGTCCGTTCATTGTTTTTTTTTAAAGTGCCGTTTATCGGTTTTTGCAAATGAATTCTTTGTATCCAAACAGTTGCTCACCTGTCTAATAAAACACACAATATATTAAAGTGTCTTTGGTTTTTACATGGTTTTTACATAATAAAACCAGAAATCCAGGGTAACGCGGCCACAGACACGGTGCATGTCCTGGTTAAAATTGCGTATTTCTCTGGATTTAAACATTCTTGGAAATATTTGGGAGAATTTAAGTACACAAGTTAACAAATATTGTACCTACATGTTGTGCCTTTAATATTATATTGTCTGCAAGTATATATATATATATATTATTAAGTACACTACAAGTCCACATGCAATACAATTAAGCACACTTCTTTTCCCACAAAGGACTCAGGGAACAGGGAAAAGAAGGGATTTTTCCCAGATGACTATTAATGGTCTATTTGGGACAGAGGAGTGTGTGTATGTTAGCCCCATAATCTTCTTCAAAAGTCTTCACATGACAGGAATTCCACTTGCCACCAGGGGAAGGACATGATATTCCAGAAACCAAATGAACGTATGGATGTATATGTTGTAGAATCTCACACAATACACTTACAAATGGTTAATCTGACTGAATATTTCTCAAAATCCAACGGACTGCCGCATCAGCTGGCAGTCCATGACAGGGTGGCACTCGGAATAACCCCGCTAAAGGTAGTTCACCCGCCTCCCGTCACACTTCTGAAGACACACACATGCTCACATCTTGTTCTGGATAGCCAGATGGCCCGCAGGGCACAGACAATCGTTTTCCTGTTGCACACCAGGTTGAATCCATTAGCGGACAGATTAATCTAGAGGTCACCGGCCAGCAAGAGGAACGTCGCCCAACATCATGCTGATTAATGATGCAGTATATCTCTAAGAATAACTTAGTCATACATCATACTGCAGGGATCAATATGGTGTCCGATTTCCCCTGAACAACATGTTTCTAGAAGTGCACTGAGGTTTATTGACATGCAGTGACAAATCACCTCCCCTAAAAAAAGAGGAAAAAATGAAAAAAGTAAAGTTTGAACACTATCCTGACAAAACCTTCAAACGTAATGCTACATTGAAGGCTATTACTATAAAGCATATCTTGTGTTTTTTGAAAACTTTCACGTTTGAATGTAGGGTTGTGTGCTTGCTAAGTTGTTGTTCGGCTATTTCTAGGGTTTTATGGCTGCTTGCAAATACGTTGTTTTTACGTTGTTAGAGTATTCTTGCTGTTTTTAGGCGATTGTTAGATTCCTTGCTGGTTTCTAGGGTGTTACAAGGTCAAAAGAGTTGCGGTAATCTAAACGAGAAGTTATAAATGCATGGATGGCCATCTCTAAAGTTTTATCGGTTAGAAAGCATTTCATTTTTGACAGTAGACAGAGTTTAAAGATAAGTTTTCTAAGATAAGTCTTGGTTAAATGAGGGAATATTGAATAATTGAATAATATATTGTATAAGAACATCCAAATATATATAGTTTTGAAGAATTTCAGCTGAGAAATACTGTGCTAGATGGTTGCAAGGGTGTTCTAGGTGTTGCTAGGTGGTTACTAGGGTGGTGTTAAGGCATTGTTGTTTGTTGGTTGCTAAGGTTTTCTAGATATTTGGACTAAAGTAGGCGTTTCCACAGATCTTGCCAGGGTGAATTAGTTGCAAGAGGTGCTAGGTGATTGGTAAGGTGGTTGCTAGGACATTGCGAAGTGGTTGCCATGCAGGAAGACAGACTGATATAAAAAGACAAAGCTCACTCAAGTCAGAACAGAGAATAAGATCTCATACCTTACTGGTATGGAATCAAAGTGTTTGCTAGATTTAGTAAGACTTTGAAGCACTCATTCTTCTGCAGCAGAGCTTTCATGCCACACATCTGACATTACAACAGAAAGAAAGCTATAAAATGGATAGTCTATAGCAGATGATTTAAATGACCACTGACATGAAAATAAGTCATTTGTTCTGGGGCTATTAAAACAGGATAATAAAGTGGAATACTGTTATCCCTTGGGACAGTGGTTCCCAAACTTTTTAGAGTGGTGCACCGCCATTATGCCATAAATAACATATGAAATTATGGTAAATAATGAAGTGATACTTTTAAATATTGAACTAAAACTGCCAGTAGGTGGCAGCAAGTCACTGTCTTAATGATTGATTGATTCGTTCATTCATTCAGTGGCTGTATTTATGAATGGGTCATTGAATCATCGACTCTACCGATTCATTCAAAGCCACAAATTCATTTACTAACGAAACACTGCTGCATGTTGTAGTCCTGCCGTGGCTTTCATTGGAACTATTAGTTTTTTTAATGCAAAATACAGCAAACAATATTGACAATACTACTTAAAATGTAAATCACCTAATATTAACTGTTATGTAATGTATAACTGTTGTATAAAATCTATGTCATTGTTGCAATTGTGTGTATATTCAGGAAAAACTGCATTTTTGCTTGCATTCTATTATCAACATTAAAGACAAGAACTTGCACAGAGTACTACTTCGTAGTTTTGACCGCAAAAGATGGGGTAGTTTGATCGGATGTCATGTATTTAACCTTTTAAGGAAATAACTCACTGAATTAATAATTTGCACAAAAGATATAGTCATTCACTATATCATACTCGCTCTGAAAAAAAGGGAAACTTTATTGGACACTTGGCTATTTTATTATATCAAAATACAGTATGGAAGCACATATTATGAGAGAAAAAAACCAGGCGGACAGAATGCAAGTACGACGTGATGACATGACGAATATGTAAATTGACAAGACGTCATCTAGCGACTTTTTGGGCAGGCTTTAGCTACTTTCTTTGAAAATATTTGGCCACACTGGAAATACCATGGCTGCAACCGAAAACTGAAAAATTCTGCCTTCGGAGGATGTATCCCAAGTTCGGAAGGCATCAAGGCATGTCCGAATCCAAAGTTAGCTTCACTTTCTATCTCATGAAATACCTTAATCTGATTGATTTTTGAAGGCAGCATAGATGTATCCTCACTGCCTCTAGTATCCCACAATTCTATGCTTTCCATTCTGTAACAGTTGGGCTAAAAAAATGAAATTTGCGGTTGGTGGTCAGTTTGTGTGTAAATGTACGTTTTTGACTCATTTTTTTCCCACTTTTGATGTAATTTCTAGCAAGTACAGTCGTGGCCAAAAGTTTTGAGAATTACATAAATATTAGTTTTCACAAAGTTTGCTGCTAAACTGCTTTTAGATCTTTGTTTCAATTGTTTCTGTGATGTACTGAAATATAATTACAAGCACTTGATACGTTTCAAAGGCTTTTATCGACAATTACATGACATTTATGCAAAGAGTCAGTATTTGCAGTGTTGGCTGTTCTTTTTCAGGACCTCTGCAATTGGACTGGTCATGATCTCAATCAACTTCTGGGCCAAATCCTGACTGATAGCAACCCATTCTTTCATAATCACTTCTTGGAGTTTGTCAGAATTAGTGTGTTTTTGTTTGTCCACCCGCCTCTTGAGGATTGACCACAAGTTCTCAATGGGATTAAGATCTGGGGAGTTTCCAGGCCATGGACCCAAAATTTCAACGTTCTGGTCCCCGAGCCACTTATTTATCACTTTTGACTTATGGCACGGTGCTCCACCGTGCTGGAAAATGCATTGTTCTTCACCAAACTGTTGTTGGATTGTTGGAAGAAGTTGCTGTTGGAGGGTGTTTTGGTACCATTCTTTATTCATGGCTGTGTTTTTGGGCAGAATTGTGAGTGAGCCCACTCCCTTGGATGAGAAGCAACCCCACACATGAATGGTCTCAGGATGCTTTACTGTTGGCATGACACAGGACTGATGGTAGCGCTCACCTTTTCTTCTCCTGACAAGCCTTTTTCCAGATGCCCCAAACCATCGGAAAGGGGCTTCATCGGAGAATATGACTTTGCCCCAGTCCTCAGCAGTCCATTCACGATACTTTCTGCAGAAGATCAATCTGTCCCGGATGTTTTTTTGGAGAGAAGTGGCTTCTTTGCTGCCCTTCTTGACACCAGGCCATCTTCCAAAAGTCTTGGCCTCACTGTGCGTGCAGATGCGCTCACACCTGCCGGCTGCCATTCCTGAGCAAGCTCTGCACTGGTGGCACTCCGATCCCGCAGCTGAATCCTCTTTAGGAGACGATCCTGGCACTTGCTGGACTTTCTTGAATGCCCTGAAGCCTTCTTTACAAGAATTGAACCTCTTTCCTTGAAGTTGCTGATGATCCTATAAATTGTTGATTTAGGTGCAATCTTAGTAGCCACAATATCCTTGCCTGTGAAGCCATTTTTATGCAACGCAATGATGGCTGCACGTGTTTCTTTGCAGGTCACCATGGTTAACAATGGAAGAACAATGATTTCAAGCATCACCCTCCTTTTAACATGTCAAGTCTGCCATTCTAACCCAATCAGCCTGACATAATGATCTCCAGCCTTGTGCTCGTCAACATTCTCACCTGAGTTAACAAGACGATTACTGAAATGATCTCAGCAGGTCCTTTGATGACAGCAATGAAATGGTTTTTTGGGGATTAAGTTCATTTTCATGGCAAAGAAGGACTACATACATACTGCCTGTGAAGTCATTCCCTGTTTTTGTACACAGTCAGCGTACCTGTTTTTACACTATCCTTGTATCCCAATGTGCATACAAGCCACTC
Source organism: Opsariichthys bidens (assembly GCA_037194245.1). Lineage (NCBI taxonomy): Eukaryota > Metazoa > Chordata > Actinopteri > Cypriniformes > Xenocyprididae > Opsariichthys > Opsariichthys bidens. The sequence continues at coordinate 4,075,828 of CM074279.1, forward strand.
TATCCGCCCTAAGTAGTCTTGAATATTACTAATGTCACATACTATTTACGATGGATAGTATGCACATCGAGATACAGGCTATGGCACCATTTTGCCTGTTAGAAATACATACATTTTAAGGTTATTTTAAGGTGGCTTAGAATTTTTATTATGTACCCCTTCTGTCACCTCAGTAGCCCAGTTTGGGAACCACTGCCTTTGCATTTTTACAACATTAGGAAACAAGGTCTGAAACCATTTTGCAGATTCAACACTATTCAAAATAAAATTGCTTTTAGAAGGGAGAGAAAATTTTCTTCCTTTCATATTCAAAAGATAACAAGGATGCTGAATGTAACGTTAGGCTACATAAGGTTCTTATCTCTTGAGTTGGATTCATGTTTAAACAAACAAACGTTGACCAGCCCAGGTGTAAACAGAGAAAATGGCTGCATTGCCAGAGCATTGTCTGCATATTGATAGAATAACATAGGACAAGGAATAATTTCAGAGTTGTGTCATCTGAAGAGGATCAACATTCTGTTCAGGCAAAAATAGCCTTCAATTCTTTAAGTGCAAAAGCAATTCTTCAAGTTAGATTGAGACGTGTGAAGTATGTGACATGGCTAGGACTAGCCTTTTCATGTTCTCAGCACAAGGGTAAGCACTTGAAATGAGCACCATCCTTGAAGTTTTGCGAGCTGAGAAGCTGAAGAGCGTGCAGAAAAGACGTCACATTTCTCCTCTTGTGAACTTCTGAAAAGACAGCTAAATTGTTTTTGGTGATTGCAGGATGAATTCTGAAAAGAGTAGTGGTTTGGATCCAATACAAGTTCAAAAAACAGGAGGCATTTATATTGCACTGACTGACGACACAGCGCCATCTGCTGGCTGTGAATACAACCTTAAGGAGCTCCTTCAGGCCATAATTAAGTGCATAACAAAAGTGCACCTCATTCACACAGTTTTTGTGCATATCCGATCATATTTAGCAAGTGTGGATGGCAAAACCTCCTCCAAAAAAAAACTGAGATGCAATTTTTACAAACAGTTTTGGGCAACATTTATATGTGGTTTGAAGTTCCATTCAGGGCATTTTTTTCAGTCTGCCTACTCTAATTGGATTTTGCATGCTTTATGTCACTTTCTCATGGCACGTAAATATGTCAGATGTTGTAATAGGAAACATGCTGAAAGTTGCTGCAGAAACATGCAAACATCTTCGCCATAGAAACCAATATAGATATTTCAGAAAAACGAAAGAGCGGCATCAGACACAAATTGGATCTGAACAATTGCGATACAAAGTGTCAATAATCTAGATCAGATTCCAGTCACACTGTTAACAATTTTCCTGTATTTTTACAGTACAGTACTGGTAGCAAGGTTGCCAGCAAGTTACTGTATTTTCATATACAGTAAATGTACTGTAATTTAATTTACAGTACACAAGAACACAAGTGCTGTAATTCTACAAAACAGTATTTTACTGTATTTTTACAGCATTTTCTAATTTTAGTCTGCTTCTGCTGTAATAATACAGTATTGTACTGTAATATAAAATATAGTATTGTACTGTTGGTTTTTACAGTAATGTGCTGCTAAATCTACAGCGACATTTAACAGTGCAGATACACAAACAATTGGATTTGGACTGACGGTGTGAAGCTTTGTGACTCAAAAAGTTATTTTCATAGAAATAAACCATGTCTGAATAAAAATACTTTGTGTTTCTAAATACTAAAACATGAAAAACTTTGTATCTCAAAACGTTGTGTCTAACATACGAGTTACTCAAAAGTAATTTGATGTTCATTAAACTGTAGACTGAGCACAGCAGGCTCTATCACACATGCAGTCAGGCTTTTATTGCCAGCTATCTTGTCTATTTTTGTTCTACCAAAGAAACCAGTTCCAGACCAAGCAAAAGTCAAACGTGTGCCTCCAAGCAACATAGTAATGGTGCTATTTTTCTTGAATGAATGATTTGATGAATCGACTCACTTGTTGCTACCCACAGTCTGTTTGATTCTGAATCAGCTTTTTTGAACAAATCGTTTGAATGAATGATTCAATGACTCACCCATAACAAGTTTCGTGATTTTTTTCCCCCTGTTTTAGAAATATGCTTGCATAGGAAAATAACAAACTGAATTGACCCTTCGCAAAGACCCGCCCCCCTTTAGTTACTGTTGCTATGCCTGACAAGCCATTGTCTCTCGTGCCACACATCATGTTCTCATGCAGTGAAACATACATCGTGGAGCAAAGAGGACCCTGACAACACGTCGACAGACAAGACAGAGCAGGTTACTTTTGATATGAAATAAAGTTTCAAAATTCTTTTTTTTTTTTTTTTTAAAGAAGTTTAAACAATAAATAGCATCCAGTGGCTCTTTAATGTGTCATGACAGATCGCTGTAGCTCCTTGTGAACCGATCATCTCTTCATACTAGTTCATTTATAGCATCAAATAAACATGAATGAACATCAGAAGGAATGTTGTTTCAAAGCGCAGAAAGACGTGAGTACACATGAAATGGCGCATTCAGGGTTATGATTGGTCAGATCGCCTGTCAATCAAACTGCCTGCGAAGGGTTTTGGTTTTGTGTTCATGTTTCATGTCTTTTATTTTGTTGTCACTGCCATGTTTCATGTTTGTTTATCCATGTGCTCTTTCTGTCATGTTATGACATGTGATTCCCCAATTTGTCATGTGATCTTATGTTATCATTGTTCTCAGGTGTTCATTGTTTGTAATTAGTCTGTGAATTTAGACCCTCATGTTTGCCTTGTTCCTTGTTGATTATTGTGGATTTATTCCCCGTAACACTGTTTGGTGAGTCTATGCTGTTCCTGGTTTTTTTTGGGTTTTTTTTTTTGCCAAGCCATGTAAAGACTCTTTTCTGTTCCATGTTGGATTTATGTTGGATTTGTTTTACGGACAATAAACTGCACATGGGTTCTCACCTAAACTCGCCTACAGTGGACTACTTACAGGTCAATTACATGCTTGCATCTACTGACAGTAGCAGTCTTGTGTGTTATGTAATACATTGTGTGAGTGTTTAATTTTTATAGACATCATATTAAAATCTGACTTCTTTGTTAACTATGACATTAAGTCAAAATGATGAGATAGCGCCACAATTATAAAGTTTTATCTCAATTTTAGCTTGTCAATGTCAACTTTTTCTCAGTCTCGTAACAACTGGCCCTTTATCTCATTGACTATATAATTTCGACTTGTGTCATAATTATGATTTATCAAAGCATTTTTTCCCCTTCTGTATGTACATTGTTTATTTTCTATAGGCATCATGTGGTGGAAATTCACCCATGTGAATTAAAGTCAGGCCACTCAATACCAAATTTACTGAAAATCGAAATTCAGGGAAGTCTCTCTTCCAAACAAAACAGTATTTATCCAGTAAAATCATATTCATTTTTCAGCCTAACAAAGACTTTCAAAATTGATTGGATAAACAAATGAGTAAATGATCATAAAGTCATCCTACTTCCTTTTACCATATAAGTACAAATTCCAGTCCATCGACATTCCATAATAGTTATCCACTCAACATGTGTACAGAATTATTAATTAGAGACGTCTAAACTTCCCAGCTAACTGACCTTGAGGGCAGAAAAGTCATTATTCTCAAGTCGTTGCTGAGAGAAACTATTTACTAACCTTGCAACGTATAAGGTAAATGGTAACCCATTTACTTAGCCATAAAACTAACAGATAACACTACTTCCTCTTCGTGTTCACCAATCAGGATCTGACCCTTACATATGTGGCTTAACTTCCATTGGGCAACCGTCTTCAGCAAACCTTCAATTCATCACTTCACATTCTTAGACCATCAACACTCTTCAAAACATCATGAACAATAAGAGACAAAAATCTGTGTTCAGTGGTTGCACACATGTCTGTCAACAATCAAATTTCATTTTTCTCATGGTTTAAAGAATATGAAAATATCATAAGGAAATCCGTGTAACTCATAAGATTAACCAAATTAATCATGTATGAGCCATAGCATTGATTGAAGACGCGTAAAGAAAATATTTCCCTTGCAATCATTAATATTGTTAATCTAAGTATGACTTGTCTTAATTTTGAATGTCATAGTTGATTTATCTCATCCTTATATTTTTATATAATTATAACATTTTACTCATAATTTTGAGTTATTACTTTTTTATGTCATAATTCTGATTTACATTTTTTTTCTCATGTAGCAAAAATGGCAAATATCCTTCTGAATTACATCTACTGACAGCAACTTTTCTCTTAATTTTGACTTTTTATTTCATAATTTCTAATAACTATATCTGACATGCATAAATCTGAACATTTATCTCAATGACTTTGCATCTCATAATTTTGACTTATGTCATAATTGATTTATCAAAGCATTATTTTTTTCTCATGCTTTTAATCTTATTTCTTAGTATGTCATATCAACTATTTATGTCATAATTATGACATAAAGCATGATATTTTTTTTCTCAAATGTTAGAAATGTTGTCTGGTACACTGTTTATTATTAAAATATGATCCTATTTACTTTAACACACATTGTTGGTGTTACAGTACACAACTTTTCAGGAAAAAAAATATTTAAAAAAAAATTATTTTATCAAAATGTGTGAACTTGCCTCAAAGGAGTTGCAAACGCAGTTTCAGAATATAATTCAGTTAACATTATGACCTAACAAAAATCATTCTTAATCTACTTTAAGACAGTTTTGCTCTTCTCAGCAAGTTTATCACTCACTTGCGTAGTTTTATCACTGAATGTCATCAGCGGATGTGGGAGGAAACCACAGGAGTTCACTTGCATCTCTCAAAGCACTTCAACACACACAGCCTATTTGGGTCAGTTTGAGGAAGCATTCAGTCCTTTGTTCTTGTTGATTTCGGTGGTCAATACAAAGTTTCATAATTATCAAACAAATTTCTGCAAATCCTCAACGACATATACAAGGAACAATCAAAACTAAACAGAAAATATGCTAAATCTTGCAATGTTTAACTACAAAGGAACATCATATTGTTCTGAGCAGTAATCAACAGTGGACTGACTTCACCTGCGCTCATTCTCGAGTCACATGGGAGTCCATGTAGGAAACAATGCTCCTGACCAATGGGAAATGTGCCTGCTCTCTGTAGGACTGCAGTACACGGCTGGTGGTTGAAGTGTTGCTGAACAGGAAGTTGCTGAGTAGAATTGAGAGAGCTTCAACAGACATGAGGGTCTTTTATCAGGTTCTTGTCTTGCTTTTTTTAGCAGGCTTATGCTCACTCGGTAAGACATTTTCATGAGCTTTTTTTTACTTTTTCTTGTAGATAAAGTTGTTTAGATCTGTTTTGTTCAACATTGATAGGTCTGATACCTTGCTGTCTGTATCAAAATCCATGAAAAATGGCAAATGTAAGTTTTTTTTGACTACAGAGAAAGCTCAAGTTCACACAGGCGTCAGAAGACCAATCCCAGGAACTCTGCAGAATGTCAGTAAGAATGACACTGGGGTACAGAAGGCCGTCCTGACCGGAACCTACACATTTAATAATGAGTCTAACGATGCCTTCCTGTTCAAAGCGTCGTGTGTTGATGATGCAAAGAGACAGGTACAGTACAAGATGCCCTTTTGTCTCAGTGTGTGTGTGTATACTCGGTATAATGCGTACGTCATCCAGTCTGTGTTCTGCTATAGGTAGTCAAAGGCATCCGCTACATTTTGGAAGTGGAGATCTCACGGACTGTGTGTAGGAAGAATGGCAACGATGATCTCACCAACTGTCCCTTTCAGACGGATAGTGTGTTACAGCAGGTATGTGTGGGTTTTCTATGCAACTAAAGAAGTTAAAATGGCTTTCTTGCTCTGAATTAAAGTCACAGTCCATATTGTTTCGCCACTAGGTGTCGCTAAACTCTTCAAAATAGGCGTAGTTTGATGACGCAGTGAATGAGTGGAACATGGAACTTATCGTCATGGCGATGGAACTAATAATATTTATGGGGAAATAATGTTTATGGATGAGTAAACCACGGGCGCGATTGAGAGACAGATATCAGTGACACACGCGAGTCCTGGAGATATAAAGAAACGAGGACATTTTATTCTACCGAACTACTCGTAAGTGCTGAAATACTACTCATTCAGTTCAGTTTATTTGACAAATTAAAACTGTGAGGTAACACAGCGCTGTTTCACTTGCTCTAATGTTACACTATCATACTAAACTATATTTCAGTGTGTTGAAAGTTATTCAGTGTATTAGTTTGTTGACTGTATGAAACTTAACAGTAAGTTAGATCAACATTAGATTATCATACTGATGATATTCTAACACTTCGTCGTGTTGAGCTATATAACATTGATTAGTCTTATGTTGCCTACATTTGCTTACCTTGTCTAATAACGTGCAAGAGCGCCGTCTCTGTCGAGTCGAAGTTTGTCGAGAAGCTTTCGCCATCTCTGAAACGCCACGCCGATATTGATCCTCGCTTTATTTCTCCTTTTGTCCCAAAGTTTGCTTGCCATTGTCTATAATGTTTGAACGAAACAACAGCAGCGCGCCGTTAAACGTTATGCAGCTCTTCCGTCTGTTGCCATGGTTACTGTGCAGCACAAGTGGAATAACCAGGGATAACGTCTTGGTTACGTATGTAACCCTCGTTTCCTGAAGGAGGGAAAGGAGACTTACGTCAGAACTGAACCGACGAATTGGGATATCGCATGAGAGCCCTATCATCTTCGAGTGTAAACTAAACGAGCCAATGAAGATTGGCGTGCGAGCTTTCGTGTGTCGCACTCCGCCCCCACGAGCGGGTATAAATATGGAAGCGGCAGCGCTCGCACTTTGTTTTTCGCTGAGGAGACGAGCAGTGGTCCGCGCTCAGCGGGGTACAGGAACTGTGTCGACGGGACGTACGTCTCCGTTCCCTCCTTCAGGGAACGAGGTTTACATATGTAACCGAGACGTTCCCTTTCAGTTGGTCACGTTCAACGTACGTCAGAACTGAACCGACGAATTGGGATCCCTAATAAAACGACACCGTTACTGACCCCCTCCAGTGCCCAATGTAAGTCGCAGCATCCCGGCGCGCACTAGGGACGGAGAAGGGACCGGACTTACGCCAAGGAAGTCTACTGCTGTTCCGCATGACCCACTCAGTAAGACTTGGATAACACTGGGAAAGCGTGCCCACTGGGGACGCTGCGGAGACCATAACCTACCCGAAGGGAGGAAAATTACAAGGGAATGTACATATGGACTGGCCGTGGGCAGTGCACATATGCAGTCCCTGGGATGGCTCCGGCCTAGGTAAGGGGGAGACATCTAGCAGGGACAGCAGAGCGGGCTCTGCTGAGGGAAAGACACGGGCTTACATAGGAAGGCTACCGTGGACATTACACATATGGGACTGCCGTAGGGGTCACAACATATGGAACCCAGCTTAGCAGAGGCAGTATGCATGCTTAAGCCTAGCAACGGACACTACGCAATGTCCGAAGCCGCAAGGGGTGGCGGAGGACTCAACAGGGTTCGCCAACTGGGGAACTCTACTGGAGAAAATAGATGCATGTATCCGGCCCAGCGGGCGGGAGTGGCGTATGCAAGCGGACACTAGAAAGGGTTCTTTGCGCTACCGGCCAGTAGGGGTGAGTAAACGGGAAGATACCGATTCTACACAAAGGCTATAGAATCTAGCGAATGTGTTGGGTGTCGCCCAGCCCGCAGCTCTACATATATCTCTCAGCGAGGCGCCGTGAGCCAGCGCCCAGGAAGAAGCTACTCAACCCGAGCGGGCAAGGCACGCCTTGGGACTGATAAGCCACGGCAATGGCATCCACTATCCAGTAGGCCATCCTCTGCTTGGAGACAGCCTTTCCCTTCTGCTGGCCTCCGTAACAGACGAAGAGCTAGTCTGAGGTCCTGAAGCTTTGAGTCCTGTCCACGTACAGATGCAGAGCGTGGATGGGACAGAGCAAAGCCAGGGCTGGGTCTGCCTCCTCCGAGGGCAGCGTTTGCAGGTTCACTACCTGATCTCTAAAAGGGAGTGGTAGGAACCTTGGGCACATATCCGGGCCGGGGTCTCAAGATAACATGAGAGTTGGCCGGCCCGAATTCTAGGCATGATTCGTCGACCGAAAAAGCGTGCAGGTCCCCTACCCTCTTGATGGAGGCCAGTGCAGTCAGGAGAACTGTTTAAGTGACAGAATTTTTAACTCGGCTGACTGCAAAGGCTCGAAGGGAGGTCCCCGGAGTGCTGTAAGCACCAGGGACAAGTCCCAAGAGGGTATAGAGAGTGGGCGAGGCGGATTCAGTCTCCTCACCCCCCTCAGGAACCTGACGATCAGGTCATACCTTCCCAGAGACTTACCTTCCACTGCATCGTGATGTGCGGCGATAGCGGCAACATAAACTTTGAGGGTGGAGGGAGACAGCCTTTGCTCCAGGCCCTCTTGCAGGAAGGAAAGCACTGACCTGATTGAGCAAGATCGGGGGTTCTCCTGGTGAGAAGACGAACAGGTTCCACTTCAACGCATAGAGGTGCCTCGTAGAAGGAGCTCTAGTGGAAGTGATGGTGTCTACCACCGATTGGGGTAAGCCACCTAGAAGCTCCGCGTCCCGTCCAGGGACCAGACATGGAGATTCCAGAGGTCCGGATGCGGGTGCCAGAGGGTGCCCCGTCTCTGAGTCAGAAGGTCCTTCCTCAGAGGAACGGGCCAAGGAGGTGCTGTCACGAGGAGCATGAGTTCTGAAAACCAGGTCCGGTTGAGCCAATACGGCGCAACTAGCAGGACCTGCTCCTCCTCCCTGACTTTGCACAACGTCTGTGCAATAAGGCTCACTGGGGGAAACGCATACTTGCAGAGGCCCCAGGGCCAGCGTGCGTCCGTGCCAAGGGTGCCTTCGGACAGGGAGTAAAACAACTGGCAATGGGTCGAGTCCAGGGCAGCAAGAGATCTATCTGTGTGGTCCCGAAGCGACGCCATATCAGCTGGACCACCTGGGGATGGAGTCTCCATTCTCCCGGAAGCGGAGGCTGCCATGAGAGCTCGACAGCTGCACGGTTGAGCACGCCTGGGATGTGAATGGCACGAAGCGACCTCAGATGCTTCTGACTCCATAAGAGGAGACGGCGGGCGAGTTGTGACACGAGATGGGAGCGTAGACCACCCTGGTGGTTGATGTACACAACGGTCACAGTGTTGTCCGTATGGACCAGTACGTGCTTGCCTAGTAGCAGCCGCTTGAGGCGGTCCAGCGCAAGATGCACTGCTAACAACTCGAGGCAATTGATATGCCACTGCAGTTGAGGCCCTGTCCACAGACCTGAAACTGCATGCCCGTTGTACGTGGCCCCCCACCCGGTGGAGGAGGCATCCGTGGAGACCACAGCATGCCTGGACACCTGTTCCAGGGGGACTCCAGCCCGCAGGAATGATGGGTCGGACCACTGATTGAGGGTACAACGGCAGTTCGGTGTAATGGCCACACAGAATGTACCGCGTTGCCACGCCCATCTCGGGACTCGGCCATGAAGCCAGTGTTGAAGTGGCCTCATATGAAGCAATCCGAGCGCCGTAACTGCGGCAGCGGATGCCATATGCCCAAGGAGCCTCTGAAATAATTTCAGTGGGGTCGCTGTCCTGCTCTTGAGCATACTCAGGCAGTTCAACACCAACTGGACGCGCTCCTCGGTGAGGCGCGCAGTCTGGTTGACCGAGTCCAGTACCATACCGAGATAAGAGATCCTCTGCCCGGGGGCGAGTTTGCTCTTGTCCCAGTTGACCCGAAGACCCAACCGGCTGAGGTGAGCTAACACCAGGTCCCAGTGTTCAGCCAGTCGTCGAGATAGTTGAGGATGCGAATGCCCTGTTCCTTGAGCGGAACAACGGCAGCCTCCGCAATCTTGGTAAAGACACGGGGCGAGAGGGCCAGCCCGAAGGAAAGGGTCTGTGTCGAGGAAGAAATGAGACATGAAAGTACGCGTCCTTCAGGTCGATTGCTGCAAACCAATCTTGGGGACGGATGCATTCGAAAATGTGTTTCTGCGTCAACATCTTGAATGGCAGCCTGTGAAGGGACCGATTCAAGACTCGCAGGTCCAAGATTGGCCGTAACCCACCGCCTTTCTTGGGTACAATGAAGTAGGGGCTGTAAAACCCTGACCTCATATCGGCTGGAGGGACCGGCTCTATTGCGTCCTTCGCCAGTAGGACTGCAATCTCCGCCCAAAGCACAGGAGCAGCGTTCGCATCCACGCGTGTGAAATGGATGCCCCTGAACACCGAGGGATGCTGGGCGAACTGAATGGTATAGCCAAGTCTGATCGTGCGGATGAGCCAGCGGGATGGGCTGGGAAGCGCTAGCCAGGCTCCCAGACTCCGCACCAGCGGGACCAACAGCACAACCGACGTACCCGCGGGGGGGGGCAGTGAGGCGGAGCCAGGGGACCTGACTCGGAAGGCAGAGCGGCCCGAAGTGAGGTTTGGCTCCGCAGAGTGACAGTGCGCGTGGGGGAGGCCTCGACCAGCACACTGCCCTCTGCTGGCGAAATGAGAGGGGGCTGAGGGTGGCCAGGGATAGCGTGACACATCACCAGATGCGCCCTCTTGTGACCCAGAGGAAGTGAAAACTGCTCTTTTATTGAGAACGTGGGTACCGCTGGACTCCGAGGGGAAGAAACAGAAAGAAAAGGAAACAAAGGATTCTCCACCCAGCCCTCCTCCAGGAGGTGCCTTCACCGTCTCCCAAGAAGCAGCTCCAACCTCCTCCGTGTCGCCCGTCTCAGGACCGCTTTCTGGTGTGTTTGCCACCTGGCTTGGCTGCGGGCTGAGCAGGCTGGGTGCCACGTCTGCGACCAGCTCCCTGCGGTCTGCTGGGTGAAGGCTGCTGCTTTGCAGACTTCGCAGGGACGGAGGACGACGCAGGCGGGCGCCCTCGGCGACGGGCAGGTGAAGAGGCCGCCGCAGGCGGCTGGGTGGAGGCAGCAGCTGCACGCCGGGGCAGGACATGCTTCAGGGCCTCCGTCTGCTTCTGTGCGGCCGAGAACTGTTGGGCAAAGCTCTCGACCGTGTCGCCGAACAGCCCAAACTGGGACACGGGGCAGTCCAGGAGTCGATATTTATGGTCCGTGAGGTTGAGCCAGAGATAGCGCTGCTGAACCTCCAGTGTGGCCATCGCTTGACCAACCGAGCGCGCAGTCACCTTCGTTGCCCGGAGAGCGAGGTCGGTGGCAGCTCGCAGCTCTTCCACGAGCTGTTGATCAAGACCGCTCTGGGGCATGTCACGAAGTGCCTTGGCCTGGTAGACCTGCAGCAACGCCATGGCATGCAGGGCAGATGCAGTCTGCCCACAGGCTCTGTAAGCCTGGTCCGTTAGATTGGACGAGAACTTACAGGCCTGAATCTGCTCAGGGTTGCTGTGACAACAGCAGTTTGTTTTGGCCGTTGGGATCGTGGGACCACTGAAGCGCCTTCACACCAACACAAATTCTTCACCAGCTTCTCTAGAACACTCTCAGATGCTGCAGCTTGAGAACTGCACGGCTCCGAAGCAAAAGACAAAGTGCGAGCGCTGCCGCTTCCGTATTTATACCCGCTCACGGGGGCGGAGTGCGACACGCGAAAGCTCCTGACCTTCATTGGCTCGTTTAGTTTACACTCAAAGATGATAGGGCTCTCGTGCGATATCCCAATTCGTTGGTTCAGTTCTGACGTACGTCGAACGTGACCGACTGAAAGGGAACGCAGATATTACGTCATTGATAGGCGCAAGTGACAACTGATTGTGAATTTCTGAATTTACAAATTCTTGGAAACATTTAGGAGAATGTATGTACACAGCTGAATGAAATGTATAACAATGTGCAAGAGGTTTTTGGATATTTTAATATGAAAATTTTACATATTGTGCCAAGAAGTGTCTTGTGGGGCATTTATTAAATTACAACATAAAACAGTAATATTTTGAAATATTATAACAACAGATTTAAAATGAGTTTTCTGCTTTAGGACATTTAAAAATGTAATTTATTTCTGTGATGCAAAGCTGAAAGTCTTCGGTGTCCTTCAGAAATCATTCTAATACGCTGATTTGCTGCTCAAGAAATTATTATTATTATTATTATTATTATCAATGTGTTGCTTAATATTTTTGTGGAAACTGTAATACATTTTTTTCAGGATTCATTGATGAATATAGAAAGTTCAAAGGCAAAGCATTAATTTGAAATAGAAATCCTTTGTAACATCATTAATGTCTTTACTGTCACTTTTGCTCAATTTAATGTGCCTTTGATGAATAAACGTATTAATTTCTTTAACAAAAAAACAACCTTGCTGACCCGATATTAATTATCCCTGATATTTCCATGTTTTCTATTACATTGAGAACCCTCTACAAATGTATCTATAAAATACTGTATATTGAGGTTGCAAATCAACACTCATATTTTTCATATTTCTTTCTATTGTAGACATTCCTCTGTCACTTTGACATCTGGTCCATTCCATGGTTGAAGAAAATGTCGACTACATATTTTAAGTGTCATTCTTCATTGATTCTTGATTCTTGATCATTGATCAAAAGATCAATTCTGAAATGTCTTTTTCATCAAAATGTAAAAACTGAAATTTCATGCTAATTTAATGAATATGCCAATAAAATAAGATGCAGTTAATAGTGCTTTGTGATTGATTATAATGTACAGTATCTCTATAGGTGCAAATGACCTTCAGTTCATCAAATGCTGAGCATGACTCTTGAGTGTGAATTATTCAGAGGGTTTCACCTCTGATATGCTTTACGCACCTATAGTTGGGTATCTCTGAGCTCCCTAGAACAAACTGGCCCTATGTTTTTCATTAGGTTTTTTTTTTTTTTACTACTCATTTATATAGTTTTTTTTCTAAATGTGACATACTTGTCCTATATTCATAACTCCATATGCCCATTAGGTGGGTGCAAGCATCCAATAGGACAGTGGTTCTCAACTGAATTTGCTTTAAACCCAGATTCTACAGTGGACATGAAGTGGCATTCAATCATACAAAAGTGACCTTAAAACGTCCATAAAATCAAATTATATTTGTTTATATTAAACCAATCACTGATTTACATTTGAAAATTATTTTTTTTATATAAATATATATATGTTTGAACTCTTTCCTTGCATTGACGGAATTTTCCATCATTTATGACATCTCAGTTACGTATGTAGCCTTGGTTCCCTCATTCCCACTTACACCATGTGATTTTCTGGCAGCCCATGTTTTCATTGTTATAAGGTAGGGGGGAGGTATTATGCATCTTCAGAAATACTACAGAATATCTGGATCAAAACACAAGCGAAGCAGCAGAAACAAGTGATGGCTTACATGAGCAATGTTAAACAGCATATACATCAAAACTGCCTAACATTACAGAATGAAATGTAGACTCAGGACGAGGTTTAGGACTGTGCAAGCTGTGGAGCTGTTATTCGACTCTATCTACATCACCATTCTGAATCCGAACCAGACGTAGTCTGACAAAAATGCGACATTACTGGTATGCCTCTTGAGACAAAATGACACTGACATATTTTAAGATTTGCTCTCAGTCAAGATAGCTCAAAAATGCCTTGTAGTCTGGGACTGTCTGTGAAAATAAGCAGTAATTTACTGGAGGTTCTGACAAAAAATTTAAAATTTGGTCTGAATGAATCATTCAATGACTCCCTCAAAGACTTCCCTTGCTTCACTGGATGAATCAACAAATCTTTTGATTAATATGATCACTTGTAATAATCTAATTGTAATCTTTATTTGAAGCGTCAAGTTACTTTCAAAAGTTGTTTTTTGCCATTTTGATCGCAACCGTAGACCAGTGTTTTTCTGAATTATAAACTTTTATCCCAGTACTTCTGTGATCATTTGAATTATTGTAAGACTAAAAATAATGAGACTGTGTGGTTGAAAACACTGTTTGTGAAGCCGTTTCACACCTATACATGACGACTGCACTCTCTGGGTCAGCGGCGCAGACACAGATTTGAACGAGCCAGTGTGATTAATAGATTTTCCTAAATGACAACGATTTGGCAATAAGATCGCATGGGTGTTTGAATCATGATCTTTTAAAGATTAATCGTGCAGCTTGAGTATCCACACAATCATTGACGTCAACAAGACTTTGGATTGAAGCTTCTAACTAAAGTGTCTTGCGTTATCTCCACTCTCCATTCCCAGTTCATGCATTCCCTGGGAATCGAACCCATGACCTTGGCGTTACTAACATCATGCTATACTGTTTAAACTAAAGGAATGCAAAAAGAAAACAAGACGGCAAAAAGAAAACAAGACGTCAACAAGACTTTGGATTGAAGCTTTTAACTAAAGTGTCTTACGTCATCTCAAACTCTCCATTCCCAGTTCATGCATTCCCTGGTTATCGAACCCATGACCTTGGCGTTACTAACATCATGCTATACGGTTTAAACTACAGGAATGCAAAAAGAAAACAAGACGGAAAAAAAAAAAACAAGACGTCAACAAGACTTTGGATTAAAGCTTCTGACTAAAGTATCTTGCGTTATCTCCACTCTTCATTCCCAGTTCATGCATTCCCTGGGAATCGAACCCTTTACCTTGGCGTTACTAACATCATGCTATACTGTTTAAACTACAGGAATGCAAAAAGAAAACAAGACGTCAACAAGACTTTGGATTAAAGCTTCTGACTAAAGTGTCTTGCGTTATCTCCACTCTCCATTCCCAGTTCATGCATTCCCTGGGAATCGAACCCATGACCTTGGCATTACTAACATCATGCTATACTGTTTAAACTACAGGAATGCAAAAAGAAAACAAGACGGCAAAAAGAAAACAAGACGTCAACAAGACTTTGGATTGAAGCTTTTAACTAAAGTGTCTTACGTCATCTCAAACTCTCCATTCCCAGTTCATGCATTCCCTGGTTATCGAACCCATGACCTTGGCGTTACTAACATCATGCTATACGGTTTAAACTACAGGAATGCAAAAAGAAAACAAGACGGCAAAAAAAAAACAAGACGTCAACAAGACTTTGGATTAAAGCTTCTGACTAAAGTATCTTGCGTTATCTCCACTCTCCATTCCCAGTTCATGCATTCCCTGGGAATCGAACCCATGACCTTGGCGTTACTAACATCATGCTATACTGTTTAAACTACAGGAATGCAAAAAGAAAAGAAGACAGCAAAAAGAAAACAAGACGTCAACAAGACTTTGGATTGAAGCTTTTAACTAAAGTGTCTTACGTCATCTCAAACTCTCCATTCCCAGTTCATGCATTCCCTGGTTATCGAACCCATGACCTTGGCGTTACTAACATCATGCTATACGGTTTAAACTACAGGAATGCAAAAAGAAAACAAGACGGAAAAAAAAAAACAAGACGTCAACAAGACTTTGGATTAAAGCTTCTGACTAAAGTATCTTGCGTTATCTCCACTCTTCATTCCCAGTTCATGCATTCCCTGGGAATCGAACCCTTTACCTTGGCGTTACTAACATCATGCTATACTGTTTAAACTACAGGAATGCAAAAAGAAAACAAGACGTCAACAAGACTTTGGATTAAAGCTTCTGACTAAAGTGTCTTGCGTTATCTCCACTCTCCATTCCCAGTTCATGCATTCCCTGGGAATCGAACCCATGACCTTGGCATTACTAACATCATGCTATACTGTTTAAACTACAGGAATGCAAAAAGAAAACAAGACGGCAAAAAGAAAACAAGACGTCAACAAGACTTTGGATTGAAGCTTTTAACTAAAGTGTCTTACGTCATCTCAAACTCTCCATTCCCAGTTCATGCATTCCCTGGTTATCGAACCCATGACCTTGGCGTTACTAACATCATGCTATACGGTTTAAACTACAGGAATGCAAAAAGAAAACAAGACGGCAAAAAAAAAACAAGACGTCAACAAGACTTTGGATTAAAGCTTCTGACTAAAGTATCTTGCGTTATCTCCACTCTCCATTCCCAGTTCATGCATTCCCTGGGAATCGAACCCATGACCTTGGCGTTACTAACATCATGCTATACTGTTTAAACTACAGGAATGCAAAAAGAAAAGAAGACAGCAAAAAGAAAACAAGACGTCAACAAGACTTTGGATTGAAGCTTTTAACTAAAGTGTCTTACGTCATCTCAAACTCTCCATTCCCAGTTCATGCATTCCCTGGTTATCGAACCCATGACCTTGGCGTTACTAACATCATGCTATACGGTTTAAACTACAGGAATGCAAAAAGAAAACAAGACGGAAAAAAAAAAACAAGACGTCAACAAGACTTTGGATTAAAGCTTCTGACTAAAGTATCTTGCGTTATCTCCACTCTTCATTCCCAGTTCATGCATTCCCTGGGAATCGAACCCTTTACCTTGGCGTTACTAACATCATGCTATAATGTTTTATACTACAGGAATGCAAAAAGAAAACAAGACGTCAACAAGACTTTGGATTAAAGCTTCTGACTAAAGTGTCTTGCGTTATCTCCACTCTCCATTCCCAGTTCATGCATTCCCTGGGAATCGAACCCTTTACCTTGGCGTTACTAACATCATGCTATACTGTTTAAACTACAGGAATGCAAAAAGATACAAGATGTCAACAAGACTTTGGATTAAAACTTCTGACTAAAGTGTCTTGCTTTATCTCCATTCTCCATTCCCAGTTCATGCATTCCCTGGGAATCGAACCCATGACCTTGGCGATACGAACATCATCCTATAGTGTTTAAACTACAGGAATGCAAAAAGAAAAAAAGTTAAGCAAATATATTTTCCTTCCCAACTCTACAAGATTATATGATTCATTTCATTTATTATTATTTAGCATAGAGCTTTAAGTCACCAGTTGAGAACCACTGTTATGACATTATTGCTGATAATTATTATAGACATCATATAAAGTATGAATGAAAAACACAGATACTTGTGTAAAGGTGTGCTAAATATTATAAAGCCAGCAGCATTTATCAGCCAAGAGTGACACAGCTCTCATTTCAGCAACATATACAAATAACAACAAAATGAGAAATTAATACCTTCAATCTCTTAATTAAAAATAAACCAAAACATTCACACATTCTTAAAACCAGAAATAATTATGAATGTTGCAGGATATTCATTTTATAACGAAATGAAAAAACCCTTTCACTTCCCCCACACAACATCCTTATGCTGTTATAGTTATAGTCTTGATTTGTATCACAGCGCCTATAAGAAAAACAGTTGACAGCTCTATTTTAAGGACCAGATGGCGGTCGGTGCAAATAAAACAAGTACAGAAATGGCATAATTTCTGTCACAAGGGAGAAGAAATAAAAATAGTAATGGCACATATTTTGATTAAAAAAAAAAACAGGCTGCCAGAGATCTTATGCACCCCACATCTCTAAAAAAAGAAAGTCATCCACACGGGTTAATGGAACAAAATACAGGCATCTGTCAGACCAAAATAAAGAGAAGGGGTATCAAGTGAAGGGACTGTGTTTGTTCATTTGTTGACTGTAATATGGAAGAATTTGATAAGTGTTCTTGTTGATGCGCTGCCAACGTTAATTGCTTCGGAATCTGCTTGTTTGGAAGCCACGGTGAAATGACTCAAGCCGAGCATCTGTTAGGATCGTGACGTGTTCTTCGGCATGCTTCACACTTTGCTCAGATCCAGCTTGCACAGATAAGGAGAGCGGAAAGAGCCCAGGTACAGGTAGCCGTTGTACTCGTGTGCCTCGCTGATGTAGGCCGCCACCATGCCGTGTGGGTCGTGGAAGCTACGTACGCACGTCCCGCCGTCCTGCAGCTCTACCACCAGGCTGTAGCGTGGCACAAACTTCAATAGAGTCTCTTGACTGAAGAGCTGAAAACACACCAAACATGGAAAAGCAGATCCATTTCAGAAATGTACACTGAGTAGGAATGTGTAAAACCACATTTACAAAAACTACAATCAAAATCAGCCATGTGTCCACCAAAGCGTTTTTTTTTTTCAATTGTTTTTGAATGGGAGCATTGGCCTCGAGTTGAAGAATGTTGAAATTTGAGTAAAAGCTGCGCTCATCACTGTCACTTTTTAACCAGCCGTCCAATCAGAGTGGAGGAGGGGTGCGACAAATACAACACCGACCAACTGTCACAACATTCATGCTGTACAACGACATCAACAAGCAGAGAACGGAACAAAATAGCATCGCAAGTACTCCACATTGTCAACATTTTTAGTCTGAAACAATTTATCTGCAAAATCAGTTACAAGTAATAGTCTCGCAAATATTCCATATCATAGCAACAAAGCATCTCAACTGAAAAAAAAAACAAAAAGGCTACAATGCAAAAAGCGCTGACAGATGGGCGTTTTCAGCTGGCTGATAACACTTTGGTGGACACGCTGCCTTATTGTTAACTAGACAACATATTTCCTAAGAAGTGTTCACACAAGGCTTGTTCTTGAATGCAATGGCACCCGTCCCTTTTCAGTGGTGATTTAAAAAAAAAAAAAATTATAAATAGGGATAAGTCTTCATTAAAGAGTTGTTTTTAGCAAACTTTTAGCTAAAAACTTTTTGAAAACTGGACAAAAATAGGAATAAACGGCTTTAGTGAGGGAAAGAACTACAATCCCATGAAGCACTGCAAAAAGCATAATCAAATTAAAAATGATGGAGAAATATAAAACTACTCAATTAAAAATGTTGATTATATAATATATGGGCAGAGCTAAAGAGCTCTTTTGGTGTGTTGCTTTTTACAAATCTCTGGTGTAATTATCTGCACAGCATCATGGGTGATGTAGTTTTTCAATAGGAATTCTTGTGTTGAGATTATTTTTTAAAAATGTTGAAATGATGCAGGGTGATGGCTTCAAAAGAAGCAAATACAAGGGATTAACGACCTTATAGCTCAGAGTAGATCTGTTATCGTTCAAAATCCCTATGGAGAAAATGAAGAATTTTTACTCCTGGAACTCAACTGGTGCTCTCCATTAAGAAAAACGGTTATTGGTCATATCACTATGTTTAAATTTAAATGTTCAATTTGAAAAGCTGATTTTGCCGTAACATTTAACAAAATTTTAAAGTATCTAAATAAACATCTACCATATAAATGTCTATTTCAAAAGTGATTTATTTATAATTTTTCTGTTACATTGAAGTCAATTTTGAAGTATTTAAATAAACATTAAGCATATACATGTCTATTTATTTGTGAAATGTGATGTATTATTTTGCAGTTACATTAAACTACAATTTTAGGCAAAATTGAAAAATGGCTATAAATGTCTTTGTCAATTTGAAAAGTGATTTATTACATAGACATAGGGCTGCACAATACTCATATATATGAGATTTTTCATTTTTATATATATATATATATATATATATATATATATATATATATATATATATATTTTTTTTTTTTTTTTTTTTTTTTTTTTTTTTTCTTTTCTTCTGGTAATCATTTAGGTACTTTGTCATTTGTCTTAACACTAGATATTTTATGAGAAGCAATTCAGTTGCAATTGAGACGAACCACAGATTCACAGAATACTCGTTGTCTTTTTTGTTTAATATAGCCGTAACTGCTTTTCATTATGAAAATGGGCAAAACCATAAGAAGCTCCTTTCAAAAGCTAAAACATGAAATTCCTGATATTAATTCCAATAATTCCAAATTGTTACATTTTTACTTTGTATTGTAGCCCAGAGTTACAATTCAATTCAACCACCCATGATCGCAAAGAATATGATCAAAAATCATATTTCATGAATCATGCATCAGAGAAGGTTCACTTGCAGATTTAGTAGCAGCAAGTCACACAGGCGGCCTCATGAAGGAAAACAGACTGGCTGTTTGATATTTTCATTCAAGCAGAATTTGACAATGGACATCGCTAAACTAAATAAATATAAGTCTGTTTGTGTTGTCAGATCATCGAGAGAACAAGTGCATAGTTGCCAGATTGAGAAGAATATGTAAAAAGTAAAACGTTCTGCACAGAAAAAAAAACTTTTTAAGAGAGAATCCCAGTTTGGGGATTTATACTCTTGACTATTGGAAACCCCAAGCAGGAACGATAGTGGAGGTTCGTTACAAAAGCAAGAGAACAGAAATGTCTAAATTAAATAATGTCTTCAGGACAAATAATCAGCGTGGCAAAGATTGCAAGGATTATTTTTAATTAATCAAGAGAAGCAGAAATCGGTACCATGATTAAAATATGAATAATCATCCATCCATACACATTGTTTATTAATTATTATAATAAAAAAAATCTATAAATAATTAGATAATTATAAATAAATACATCATAATATAAGTTTTTATTTTATTTTTAAATGGCAGCTTACCTTAAATATGAGCTTCTTTATCCAGGGTTTTTGAGACAGGAAGTCAAGCATAGAGAAGCCGGGGTTGGGTCGCACGGCAGACATGGCCACCCAGTATCCGCCTGAAGAACTGCGTCGAATGTTGTCAGGAAATCCTGGGAGGTTGTCTATAAACGTATCCATTCCTCCTTTATTGAGACCAGACACATGAACTCTGAAGAGAACCAAGTAAACATTCAACATATGAACATGAGCAGTGACACATCGATGCATCAGACAAACAAGTCAGCTGATGTTTGGCCATTTTGAGACTATCGACATTGGAATTCTGGTTCCAATCTACGGCAATGCACTAAACCAAAAATGCAAAATCTTTTGCCAACATATTTTAATGTCTCATTTTTAATTAACATGACCTCAGTTAATCTGCGAGTCATTTTTACCCTTCTACTGATTTAACCAGATCATCAAAGGGTTAAAGTGCATTAATATTAAACCTTTTGCAGCACTGAGACCACACTAGTTTTAGTAAGTGGAAACACTATGCATCTCGACACACAGGAAGCTTAATGATGGAGCCTGTTGCCTTGACAACTGCATGCACTCATCATTTATGCAGGTAAGGAGAACGGCCTGTGCCTCTGGCAGACATGAGACATCAAGTAGCAGTGAAAGAGGACTACGTAATTCAAGAATTCAGCTGTGAGAGGCGATAAAAAAGTGACAGGGAGAACTGATGTGTTCTGGCTGACTTGATAATGAATCAGCCCAAAGGTAGGAACACGTTTAAAATGACACGGGACGATCAGAGTTTTTATATGGAAAAGTGAAGCACAGAACAGCAAATTATTAGTTTGTATTAGAAAGCAAACATGAGCATCTCTAAAGTCAAAGATGTGGAACTTGCCATGAAGGATGGAAATACACTATCTACATTTATTTGAATACAGTAAAAACAGTAAAGTGAAAAATTATTACTAGGCCTGCCCCCTAATAGTCGACGAGAAGTGGCTTAGTCACAAGAGAAAAAAAAAAAATCCACAGGAAATGGTGAAGTCTGTGATGGACAGACCGTTAACAGCTGGTCCATGTGGTAATAACAGTACATCAGGCAGAACACCCAAACACTCATCAACCTCAAATATGGCTTATCATATGAAACATGCAAGTAGAAGCAACTTTACATGGCCGCTCGCTTTTAAGGTTAACCTTGAAAAACGTGGGCTATTCAAGCGCGGAGTGTGAAACATGGAGGCGCCGGTGCGATCACTTGCACTTAAAACACACATCATACAGATAAGAGTAATACATCTCTTGAATCTGTGAAGAGTCTAATTTTATTTGAGTGCACTCACAATAACAACAAAAACGTGTTGTGCTTTTGTAAAACAATGAAAGCAAATAGGGTGCACTTTCTGCCGTCTCTCTCTGTGAACTAAGAGCGCAAAAAAAAGAACCGAAACTCCATGTAAACGTGCCTCACAGACATGAAAAATATAGCTATAGAAAGCGAAATGTCTGCTTATAAATGAACCAACTGAAATGGCAAACAAATGCTCTTCGGTTGTGTAATCCGTATGAAACTTCTGTGGAGATGACGAGTCAGCATCGTCAACTTCATCACTGCGGTAGAAAACACTATTTTATCAATTGATTATTAAAATGTTAAAGCATTCTTCTTGCCGTTTTTCCCCGACGCATTCATAATCCTAACTTCTGCCGGTGCGCTTGAACGCTGATTAAGCTATGTAGACATTAAAGGCTATTCATTGAGGTCTATACGCTTTATCGATAAATGTACGATTAGTTGACTAATCACTTAAAATGATCGTCTACTAATCGACCAGAAAAATCTTTATTCGAGGGCAGCCCTAATTATTATTACAAGTGCTGTCAATCTATTAAAAAAAAAAAAAAAAATCAACTTAATTTTTCTCTGATTAATCGCACCTAACATTAAAATAGTTGATATATTATTTTTTTAAATTGTAAAACTGAATGTAGAAACAATAACGTCAGAATATTTTAAGTATTTGATCTAGCAGGTACAGAAATTGAATAAAGCTATCAAACACTTCACAGTCTTCACTGCAAAAATGATCAATTGAACATACAGTTGTGTTCAAAATTATTCAACCCCCCAATGCTGTAAATGGTTTTAGAGAATTTAGAGTACATTTGTAATTGAATTCAGAATGAAATCCTACAAGGACTTCTTAAAGAAGCATATGCAACTAAAATGACATCAATTGGTTTTGTAATACAGTAGTAAATGTTTCTTTTGTGAATTCTTCATTGACACAATTATTCAACCCCTTAAAGACTACCACTCTGAAGAACAGAGGTCCATTGAAGTGTTTTCAATCAGGTATTGAAAGCACCTGTGGATGTCAGGGAGCAGCAATAAAGCCTAATAAGCACCAATTAGGCAGCTTTAAAATGACTGTGATACTCAGCTCCTTCTAGACATTTACTGGTGTGGTTACAAACATGGTGAAGTCAAGAGAATGGTCCAGGAAGACAAGAGAAGAGGTGATTACTCTTCACAGGAAGGGCAATGGCTATAAGAAGATTGCAAAGATGTTAAACATACCAAGAGACACCATAGGAAGCATCATTCGCAAATTCAAGGCAAAGGGCACTGTTGAAACGCTACCTGGTCGTGGCAGAAAGAAGATGCTGACTTCGACTGCTGTGCGCTACCCGAAGCGTAGAGTGGAGAAAAGTCCCCGTGTGACTGCTGAGGAACTGAGAAAAGATTTGTCAGATGTAGGTACTGAAGTTTCTGCTCAGACAATACGGCGCACCCTGCGTAATGAAGGCCTCCATGCCAGAACTCCCAGGCGCACCCCCTTGCTGTCTCCAAAGAATAAGAGGAGTCGACTGCAGTATGCCAAAAGTCATGTGGACAAACCACAGAAGTTTTGGGATAGTGTTCTGTGGACTGATGAAACAAAATTAGAACTGTTTGGGCCCATGGATCAACGCTATGTTTGGAGGAGGAAGAACAAGGCCTATGAAGAAAAGAACACCTTGCCTACTGTGAAGCATGGCGGGGGGTCAATCATGCTTTGGGGCTGTTTTGCTTCTGCAGGTACTGGGAAGCTTCAGCGTGTGCAAGGTACCATGAATTCTCTTCAGTACCAGGAGATATTGGAGGACAATGTGATGCAGTCCGTCACAAACCTGAGGCTTGGGAGACGTTGGACCTTTCAACAGGACAATGATCCCAAGCATACCTCCAAGTCCACTAGAGCATGGTTGCAGATTAAAGGCTGGAACATTTTGAAATGGCCATCGCAGTCACCAGACTTAAATCCGATTGAGAACCTCTGGTGGGACTTAAAGAAAGCAGTTGCAGTGCGCAAGCCTAAGAATGTGACTGAACTGGAGGCTTTTGCCCATGATGAATGGGCGAAGATACCCGTAGCTCGCTGCAAGACACTTGTGTCAAGCTATGCTTCACGTTTAAAAGCTGTTATAACTGTAAAAGGATGTTGTACTAAGTATTAAGATTGAATGTCACTTGGGGGTTGAATAAAACTGATAATGATGTGAGCAGAGAAAAGACATTTGTGGTTATTTCATTATAAATGTTATGTTATATTTGTCTGACCTACGCGTGCCTCTTTGATTTAATTGTAAGCAGGATGACTGAATGATCAAAATCAATGTCAAACCGGCCAAAACAATCAATTTCAGTGGGGGTTGAATAATTTTGAACACAACTGTAGATTAATCCTTAATAAAGCTACGAAAGTTATTCAGTCAAGAGCAGCGAGTGATTTTCTCTGTCCTTTGTTCTTTTATGTTAATCAATGACAGAAATCACAGCAGCAGGTTTTTTAGGCTGCTGTCACTTTAAGATCTGACGCATATGACGCGGATCTGACACGCATCCTATTGTCTCACAACTCTTTTCTGTCATTTATGAGGATACTCGATAAAGAGAGCATTTTGGCATTCTTGTGTTTTTGCGTTCAAGCACGAAAGAGAACTCAATGCGGCCGGCGCGCTGTCTGAAGCGGCTTTCTGTGCATAGTCGTGTGTTTGTCACCAGGGGTGGTTCTAGGCCGTTTTTAGGTGGGCTTTAGCCCCCTATCTGTCGTCTCAGCCCCCCTGAAACTATAATCACCTCTCTGAATGATTAGGCTAGCACTACCTCCTTAAGAAAATATCGTTTTCATGTGTTTTTAAGTCAGTTTAAACATTTCAAGTGATGTTATGCCATTCAATCACAAGATGCTGTGAAAGAAAACTCCCGCGCTGTGAGAAATGGTGTGAGCATCACTGTGCGAGAGTTGTCTTTCACAGCGTGACTGAAGCCTCTCAGATGTGAGAGTACTGAGTAATGTTGCACGTCTTCTTGAGCAAAGACACACAAAATTATGCCAAAATGCCCCTTTTGACAAGTATCCACATTCGCAGTCTTAACTGAAAGCAAACATATTGTATATAAATTGTAAATAAATAAATATTGTATGCGAGTCATTATAAAGGATCTGTGCATTACAGCAGCGTCATATACCTTCAGTTTCAATAATGTTAATCAAACACCAAAAGAAAAAGAGATAATCACTCACTGCTCACTGCTAAACTTCTGTAGCTTTTATGTGTATTTCCTTCATACAGTAATACAGTTTTCACAGGTAGGGCTACTGTAAAGTGTTTAATTTGTATCTTTTTTCTGGAGAATTCTGAAATTTCACGAGTATCTAAAATGTTGGTCTCGTAAGGTCACGGTCAAAAACAATGAAAGCAACTTTATTTAACTTCAACTTCATTTAGGCAAGGTCAGTGAATGTTTTGGCAGGGCACATAAATACCTAAGAGTCCATTTTTTTAGCTAGTTAATAATAATGATATGAAGACAATTTTCTGTTAGTCAAACAGTAGCCTACATATGTATTGATTTGAAGTGTACTGGAGAAAGACTGGTATCATCATTATATCATTAAAAAATTTGTATTGACTTTGTACCAATGTAAGTATATTTGATTTACAAGAGGCCGATTTAAAGAGACACCATTTAGGCGATGGTCTCTTGCTACAGATTCTCACTGCGGGCTAAGCCTCCCTGAAGATCAAATCCTATAACAGACAACACATCTGTAGAGATTTAAGGGCTTTTTGCATCTTCTCATACTTGATTGGTTTAAAGACACTTGAATGAATGATATCATGATCATATAATGTAGCGCTAACCAAAGGATTCAAAGAAAAAATGGATGCATTAAATGCGTTAATTTTGACAACCCTAATTATTACAATTTAAAATAACTTTTCTATTTAATTTATTTATATAAAAATAACATAATCAGCAAAACTGTTTTTAACTATGATATGTTATTATACAAAAATAAATAAATAATTATATATATATATATATATATATATATATATATATATATATATATATATATATATATATATATATATAAATATATTTACAAAAATAATATAATAATCATAGTTATGCTGCTTACATTTTTTTAACTATTTTCAGGATTCTTGATAATTATTTGAGATGGCAATCTTTTGTAATATTTTGAAATTAATGCATCCTTGCTAAATAAAAGTATTAATTTCTTTTTTTAAAATCTTACTGACCCCAAACTTTTGAAAGGTAGTGTGCAGTATATATACAGAAATAATAAAAATGAACATGTATGAACATAGCTCTTGTTCTGGGACAATAACATCCCAGGTTTTGATTAGAATCCTAGAAATATTATATATATATATAAATCAAGCAATATCACCAAAGTAACTGAATGTAAACAGTACAGTGAATATCACCTCCTTATTCTCGCCATTGTGGTTTCAGCCACCAGAACAGACTCCTCATCAGGAAAGAGTTGGATGCCGTTAGGAAACCTCAGGTTCTCCATCATGACCGTAACTTCCTTGCTCTCTATATCGTATTCAAGCACTCTGGAAAACCAAATTAGCAACATCAATCACTGTACAAAAACATCATTCCCTATAAAAACAAAAATCAGTGACTCCGAAACTATGTGCAATGTTCCAATCATTAACACTGTAAAGTGTGAAAACCCGTGAAATGTACTGAAAATCAGATGTGCCCCTGAATTTTTCATGTCCCAGTTACCGTCCATCTGCTGTGGCTTCCATGATCAGGTGCATGAAGTCCCTGCGCTGCCATCTGCTGCTGGAGTCAGTGAAGTACACCTTTTTCCCATCCTGAGTTACATCCAGATCGTTCACGAAGCCCAGACGTCGACCTGCAATCATCTTCCCTGTGCTCACCAGGGAATTTACCTCACCTAAAAGTCAAAAAGACAGAGTGCGTTGTTCTTTTAGTAGCTTGACAGACATGGCCACTATGAACTATTGTTGGAGAACTAGAGTCAAGATGCCACAATTCCTCCTTGTGTGTTCTACCGAGAGGAATAATAAAAAAACAACATGCAGTCGAGTGAATTTTGCATGAGCTATCCTTTTAAATAAGTACTGACTTTTACTGTCCTTACCTGTGACAGGATTGACTTCAAACAGTCCCAAATAAGCATCAGTTACAAACAAGGTGCCATTGGGTCCCACGCGGATTCCCAGAGGACGTCCACAATTGTGTTCATGCTCAGGAGAGCCTTTGAATGAGGGGGAAAAAAAATTACTTGATACATATTTAACACTAATGATAATAGTATTTGATACTGGAATCATCTCAACTATATCCATAACATAACTCAATTATGGTAACACTTTACAATAAGGTTCATTAGTTAACATGAACTAATAATGAACTGCACTTCTGCCGCACTAATTAATCTTTGTTAATGTTAATACATCTTGTTAACATTAGTTAATGCACGGTGAACTGACATGAACAAACAATAAACAACTGTATTTTCAATAGCTAACATTAACAAAGATACAGTAACAAATGTTTTGTTCATGCTTACGTCATGTTAGTTAATACATTAACTAATGAACCTTATTGTAAAGTGTTACCGATATTATTATATAGCTCTATTGTTCATAAAAACTTGACGTTTTTGATGGAACAAAATGCTCGAGCAAGTCAATTAAAATTCTAAGCACAGTTTATGTATGTTTCCACAGAGTCAGCAGTTTACAACACAGCCAGGCAAAAGGAAGGAGTACATCCACTGATAAAACACCCTCTTCTATTGTAATAAAACACATTAAGGATTTTGTAAGGCTTTAATGTTACATAATATCAATGCATGTCCGCTTTACATCCATTAATGTAATGTATCAATAGGGCTTCCTCTGACTAAAGATTTTTCCAGTCGACAAGTAGTCGCTCATTTAAACCATGAGTTGACTAGTCCGACTTTGATGATATTAATATAATTACTTAAACATGTGGAATTGGAAAATGGCTTCAGTTTCAGGGCTGAGAAAGAATATTATATGCAACACATCACGGACAAAGAAATACTAAACCATACTATCGATTGATCCATACACCGTGACAATTAACGAAAAGAACTTCAAATAACCTTTTCTGTAGTCTAAGGTTTCATGATGCCCATGTTAACTTGTGCGTCATGTGAATACGTTGGAGACAAAATGCTTACTGACACATTCTTGTCAAAACACTGCTCCCACAAATACTGTGTGACACAATACTCTTCACTCAGGATTTCAGTCAACAAACATATGACCTAAATAAATGAGCCCCTTTATTGAGCTTAGTTAGTAACACCCATAGCATACCTGATTTTATTAGGACGCATTACAGACACATTCCTTTCCACATTGTCATTGTTTTAAAATTCAAGACTATGGAAACATATAAGCACAACTATATGATCTTATACCTTATTTAGTATTTTGAACAAATTAGTTAATTCAATAACAATGCAAGATTTCAAAAGATGT
Source organism: Opsariichthys bidens (assembly GCA_037194245.1). NCBI lineage: Eukaryota > Metazoa > Chordata > Actinopteri > Cypriniformes > Xenocyprididae > Opsariichthys > Opsariichthys bidens. Next base: position 4,104,068 of record CM074279.1, read on the forward strand.
TACAGTAAAACTGGCTAGAGTTGGAAATAACATTTACATTACTCACGTAAATTACATAATGTATAATGTTTGTAATAGTACATATCCAGTGTGTTATCAAAAGGTGAGAAACATATGACATGGCCATGAGTTTGAGCTAGAACAGAGTATGCGGTCAATACGGTTTCATGAAGTGTAAGTTACAGTGTTTTGGCAGTCTTTACCAGGGTAAGGCCTCGGTTGATAGCATCACGTGGGGTTCTGTAGTGTAAGAGGCCTGTATTTTGATGCAACCGTTAGCCAACCTGATCGGTCTCCCTCCTGAAGCATCTCTGACTAATCTAATGGTTACACTGTCATTAATGGTTTCCTGTGTTCACAGACTCACTCTCTACTGTAACAAGATTCTTCTATATTTGCTTATCAAAAACCAGCTCTATAGAATCTATATAGAAATCTATAGATGTACTGATTAGTATAATTTACCACTCAAATCAGTTGGACTAATCGACAAATGTGTTAAACTGAACAAGAAAATATGCAAATAAAAAGTGTGATAGTAAGCATTATGAAAGGCACTTACTGTGAGTAAAGGAAGATGAAACAAGTATGTGAAGTGAAAAGGATAATTTGTGATTTTGCACGAACATTGAAAATGTACTGAAATTACCAGCGTGAATAATAATAATAAAAAAATCCTGTAACAACAGCTCAATGGAGGGCTTATTTATTTAGGTCATTTGTTTGTTCGCACAGATGAGGCTGGCAGCGCGTGAGCGTGAGGCACAAGTAAACATGGGTGCGTTCAGTGGCATCGTGAAATATTAGGCTACAGAAAAGCTTCTTTGAACATGAATTGTGGTGGCGATAGATAGTTGATTGTAGTTCGATGGATGAGTTCGAATCACGTCACAAGGATGACTTAAGCTTTTCTTTTCGTTGTTTGTTAAACGTACATTTGCTGTTCGAGGTAATGACTTCACTTTTATCATTACAATGATACCAACATCACAGTCTACACAGTAAAAACCCCAGAGTTAAATCAACTCTGCTCAGATAACATTTGGTCCCTCTCTAAATAGTCTTAAAGTCACACTCTTCAGAGATTGAATGTCTTTTATCTTCAGTTGATTTCATCAGTTGTAGTTCTTGTGTTTCTCTATTCTTTAGTGATTCTGCTTGTTAACAGCAGGTGTTCATCATTAATATTCAATCGTCGCTTAATTGCCTAATTATCTCATTAATTTTAACTCTGCTTCAGTGTTACTTTAACGCTATTTAGAGAAGGACCAAATGTTCTCTGAGCAGAGTTGATTTAACTCTGGGGTTTTTACTGTCGATTATTTTTCCAATCGATTAATCCATTGTTTATTTTCTAAATAGATGATTCATTCTGTGGTTAATTTACCAATAAATAATAACCAATAATTTAGCATAAAATAATACCTAACTAATCTATGCATTAACTTTTACCTAATATTATTTATGACAAAAGATTACGCAGCATAGGCATAATTGGGAAAAGAGTTCAAGACCTTTTCAATGGGATCCGCAGTAAAAAGCTCCTAGATCACTAATCATTTTCCACAGCTCTAATTGTCAGGAGTTTTCAGTCAGCTGAAATTTCTCCGAAAGATATTTTGCAGCGTTTCGTGAGGAGAACAATCCAAAAACGCATGAAATAAGAATAGAACCCACTGAAGAGATGTACGTCTATCCCTCACGGCCATGTAAAGTGGCTACGTTATGCAACTACTTGGATGTTTCAAATGATAAGCCATGTCTGAGGTTGATAGGCGACTGTTTGGATTTCCTGAACAGACATAACCACTTGGTCGACTAAGGGGCCATTCACATATTGCGTCTAAAAACGCATGCAACCATGAACTGCATTGTCCACGACGACGAGCAAGTTTCAGCAAAGGATAAATTGATTTCTTGCCCTTGCATTAGCTTTCCCACTAGATATACAGTTGTGTTCAAAATTATTCAACCCCCACTGAAATTGATTGTTTTGGCCGGTTTGACATTGATTTTGATCATTCAGTCATCCTGCTTACAATTAAATCAAAGAGGCACGTGTAGGTCAGACAAATATAACATAACATTTATAATGAAATAACCACAAATGTCTTTTCTCTGCTCACATCATTATCAGTTTTATTCAACCCCCAAGTGACATTCAATCTTAATACTTAGTACAACATCCTTTTACAGTTATAACAGCTTTTAAACGTGAAGCATAGCTTGACACAAGTGTCTTGCAGCGAGCTACGGGTATCTTCGCCCATTCATCATGGGCAAAAGCCTCCAGTTCAGTCACATTCTTAGGCTTGCGCACTGCAACTGCTTTCTTTAAGTCCCACCAGAGGTTCTCAATCGGATTTAAGTCTGGTGACTGCGATGGCCATTTCAAAATGTTCCAGCCTTTAATCTGCAACCATGCTCTAGTGGACTTGGAGGTATGCTTGGGATCATTGTCCTGTTGAAAGGTCCAACGTCTCCCAAGCCTCAGGTTTGTGACGGACTGCATCACATTGTCCTCCAATATCTCCTGGTACTGAAGAGAATTCATGGTACCTTGCACACGCTGAAGCTTCCCAGTACCTGCAGAAGCAAAACAGCCCCAAAGCATGATTGACCCCCCGCCATGCTTCACAGTAGGCAAGGTGTTCTTTTCTTCATAGGCCTTGTTCTTCCTCCTCCAAACATAGCGTTGATCCATGGGCCCAAACAGTTCTAATTTTGTTTCATCAGTCCACAGAACACTATCCCAAAACTTCTGTGGTTTGTCCACATGACTTTTGGCATACTGCAGTCGACTCTTCTTATTCTTTGGAGACAGCAAGGGGGTGCGCCTGGGAGTTCTGGCATGGAGGCCTTCATTACGCAGGGTGCGCCGTATTGTCTGAGCAGAAACTTCAGTACCTACATCTGACAAATCTTTTCTCAGTTCCTCAGCAGTCACACGGGGACTTTTCTCCACTCTACGCTTCAGGTAGCGCACAGCAGTCGAAGTCAGCATCTTCTTTCTGCCACGACCAGGTAGCGTTTCAACAGTGCCCTTTGCCTTGAATTTGCGAATGATGCTTCCTATGGTGTCTCTTGGTATGTTTAACATCTTTGCAATCTTCTTATAGCCATTGCCCTTCCTGTGAAGAGTAATCACCTCTTCTCTTGTCTTCCTGGACCATTCTCTTGACTTCACCATGTTTGTAACCACACCAGTAAATGTCTAGAAGGAGCTGAGTATCACAGTCATTTTAAAGCTGCCTAATTGGTGCTTATTAGGCTTTATTGCTGCTCCCTGACATCCACAGGTGCTTTCAATACCTGATTGAAAACACTTCAATGGACCTCTGTTCTTCAGAGTGGTAGTCTTTAAGGGGTTGAATAATTGTGTCAATGAAGAATTCACAAAAGAAACATTTACTACTGTATTACAAAACCAATTGATGTCATTTTAGTTGCATATGCTTCTTTAAGAAGTCCTTGTAGGATTTCATTCTGAATTCAATTACAAATGTACTCTAAATTCTCTAAAACCATTTACAGCATTGGGGGGTTGAATAATTTTGAACACAACTGTATTTATGGAGATATGAGATATAACGCTCCATGTCCCTAGAGCCAGATTCCGTGTCCGGGGATTGGGTTGCCGAGACCCCTGCCTTCGGCTGCCGCCCAATCCACAATGCACCGCCCCCATATGGTTCCTCCAGCAGGTGGTGGGCCCACGGGAGGTCGGCCCCACGCCCGGCCGGGCCCCGTGGGGAAAGACCCGGCCACCAGGTGCTCACCTATGAGCCCCAACCCCAGGCCTCTTCAGGTTGGTGGAGAGTTCTTGCCTCAAGTGGAGGAGTTCAAGTATCTTTGGGTCTTGTTCACAAGTGAGGGAAGGAAGGAGCATGAGGTTGACAGACGGATCGGTGCAGCTTCTGCAGTAATGCGGTCAATGTACCGGTCTGTCGTTGTGAAGGAGGAGCTGAGCTGTAAGGCGAAGCTCTCGATTTACCGGTCAATCTACGTTCCTACTCTCACCTATGGTCATGAGCTTTGGGTCATGACCGAAAGAATGAGATCCCGGATACAGGCAGCCGAAATGAGCTTTCTCCGCAGGGTGGCAGGGCGCTCCCTTAGAGATAGGGTGAGGAGCTCGGTCACTCGGGAGGAGCTCAAAGTAGATCCGTTGCTCCTTCACATCGAGAGGAGTCAGCTGAGGTGGCTCGGGCATCCGTTTTGGATGCCTCCTGGACGCCTCCCTAGGGAGGTGTTCCGGGCATGTCCCACCGGGAGAAGGCCCCGGGGAAGACCTAGGACAGGCTGGAGAGATTATGTCTCTCAGCTGGCATGGAAACGCCTCGGCGTCCCCCCGGAAGAGCTGGAGGAAGTGTCTGGGGAGAGAGAAGTCTGGGAATCTCTGCTTAGACTGCTGCTCCCGCGACCCGGCAGAAAATGAATGAATGAATGAGATATAACAACCACCCTGTACAGCTTTGATCAGCTGTTGGGGTAAGCTTTTGATGTTTTGTTACAGAAATGCCGAAGCTGATTGGTTGGTTGTTGTCACATGACCTGCGGTGCACTTGCGGCATTCTGAAAAGTTGAGAATTTTTCATCTCGCTGCACCTAGAAAACGCGTCGCTTTCATTATGAGCGTGCCTGCCGCGCGCCTACATTTGAAATAACGAAACTGAGCGCGCAAAAGACGTGATATCTGAAAAGCCCCTAACATGAAGTAATCATGAGCAATACGTTTGTTTACTAATCTTCATTAACATTAGTTAATGAAAATACAGTTGTTCATTGTTTGCTCATGTTAATTCACAAAGCATTAACTAATGTTAACAAGATTTTAATAATGTATTAGTAAATGTTGAAATTAACATTAATACAGATTTATAAATGCCGTAGAAGTGCAGTTCATTATTAGTCATGTCCAAAAGTTACTGAAAAACGTACAAAGTGTTACGTCCTAAGACGTATCTAATTTGTTATTGTTTTATTTGTTATGTGTTTTTTTTCCTCTTTGTTTTTCCATGTGCACCATGACCGTTTTCATGGAGGTGATTGGGACCACCTGTAGCTGATTTGCTGTCTATTTACCTGAATCCATCTGATTCGCTGCAACCAGGGGAGGACCAGCATATTAAGCCAGTACTCTCACAGCAGAGAGAGAGGGAGAGAGAGATGCTGACCTTTTCCCAGGAATTTCTTCTTGCTTGCTCCAGATAATGCCACTTTATAATCTTCAATGCAGTTTATTAGTGCACCTGTGGATATTGCTCTAGATTTATAGTTTTGTTTAAGACTTTTGTTTAAGACTTAATTTTCTTTTAAAGGACACCTGTAGGGAGGTGGGTGCCATTTTTGTTTGAACTTTCTTTTCTCCTGGTTATGTGTAGTCAGGGAGTAAGGGAAGTTTATTTGTTGCTTGTTTTCATTCTTTTTTCTTTGTTTAGGTAAGTTATATTATTAAAATAGAATTAGAAACCTTTTGTTTGTTTTGTTGGCTTTTGCCCCCTCCTGAAGTTTGTTTCCTTTTACCTTTGTTATTTGATTTAATAAATACTCTTTAAGTTCATTAATGTCGAATGTGTGTTACTGGGGCTGGGGACAAGATCTTCCTGCTCTCTCTCTCTCTCCAAAATTTTTGTTACTGCTATGCCTTGTACTCCTAGGCCAAAAATAAAAGGGCTAGTATGTAACAAGTGGGGGCTCGTCCACTTAAGTGAATGTACCGCGTTGTAACTGTAAGTATCTGCTCATTCTTTTTTTTCTCTCTCTCTTGTTCTGTTTGGCTGTTTTCTGTTTGGTGAGGAGGAAAGACTCCTGTGGTAGTGAGAATTATGGAATTTGACTTGACGTCATTTACTATCTCTCCTACCATAGAAGTTTTTGAAAGCTGCAGAAAAGCAGATTTGCTGTTGATTGCAGACTTCTTTAATGTTGAGGTTCCAAGGCAGGCTACCAAACAAGTCGTTAAAGATTATTTGCGGGGAAAGTTGATTGATGATGGCGTTTTACCAGATTACTCTGCTGTCAGTGCTGAGGAACAACCTGGAAACACAGCAGAGGCTGTGTCAAGTGAGGTTTTTCCTGGGCTGGCAGCTGAGTCCCTGAGTGAAGCAATGCTAGCTTTGAAGTTAAAGGAGTTAGACCTGCAAATAAAAAAACAGGACTGTGAAGGGCAAATGATCAGGCTTCGTACTATAGAGGCACAAACAGATAGGGATATTAAGATGCGTCAGTTAGAGTTACGTGCTCAGGAGTTGAATCGAAGACCAGTTCCTATGCCTCGATCTAGACGCCCCTCTGCTGTATTGCTCAATGATTCACCTGCTGTTTTTGTTCCTCAAGGTACAGATTATGCGACCGCTGAACCAGATTTTGATGTTTGCAAGTATCTTAAACTTGTACCACCATTTAGAGAAGCGGAAGTGGATTCGTATTTCGTTGCCTTTGAGCGGATTGCTACGAAACTCCGGTGGCCAAAAGACGTGTGGGCACTATTATTGCAGTGTAGCCTGTCAGGTAAAGCGCAAGAGGTTTGTTCTGCCTTACCCATAGATCAGTCCTTAGACTATGATATAGTGAAATCTGCTGTTCTGAGAGCGTTTGAGTTGGTGCCCGAGGCATACCGCCAAAAATTTAGATCACATTTGAAAACCGCCAAACAGACATTTGTTGAGTTTGCGAGGGAAAAAAAAAAACCTTTTTGAAAAATGGTGTCTCTCCAGTGGGATCACGACTCTTGATCAGCTTCAAGAGCTGCTTTTGCTGGAGGACTTCAAAAGTTGTATTCCAGAGAATGTAGTTGTCCATTTAAATGAGCAGAAAGTTGCAAACCTTTCCGATGCCGCGGTTTTAGCCGATGAGTTTGTGTTGACACATCGGAATGTGTTCCCCCCCGCACGTCGTGTTAGTTTGTCCCCTTCCAGTGGTAGAGTATCTGATAGGGAAATGACACGTGCTTACTTGCGCGTGGGTAGAGATGAGACTCAGTCGAATGTGCATCGTAAAAATGCTTCAAGTGATAAACGAGCTTGCTTTTACTGTCTTGACTCAGGTCATTTAATCTCGGATTGTAAGGCGTGGAAACAGAAGAACTCCGCTTCTAAATCTAAAAGTGTTGCGCTCGTACACCCAGTATGTGAGGAAAGCCATGTGATCGCTCTGTCCTATCAGCCTTTTTTACTGACTGGTTCAGTGTCTGTCTCTGTTGACTCTGACTGCAAACCTGTCACTATTTTGCGAGACACTGGGTCAGTTCAGTCATTTATTTTAGAAAAATTATTGCCCCGGTCTACCGAGACATATTCTGGTACAGATGTGTTGATCCGCGGAATTGGAATGCAGTGTATAAACGTTCCTCTCCACAATCTCTACTTGAAATCAGATCTTGTGACTGGTACTGTAAAACTTGGTGTACGTTCTCGGTTACCTGTCGAGGGTGTGGGTGTTATTCTTGGAAATGACCTCGCTGGTGGCAAAGTTTTTCCTTGTCCAATTGTGGTCCATAACCCGCAATTTGTTCAGCAACCTGACCTAGCCTGTCAATTTCCTGCAGCTTTTCCTGCGTGCGTAGTGACGCGTGCTCAGACGGCTAAATTCAGAGACATGGTGGATCTCTCTGAATCGTTTTTGGTGGCGCAGGATGAAATTGTGAAAGATGAGATTGCAGTAGAGCCAGAAGTTTGTTCTAACACAGATAATCCTGCAATACCTTCTTTAAAAGTTGGTAGGGAACAATTATCTGTTGCACAGAAATTAGATCCCTCATTGGAAAAATGCATTGAGGCTGCTGTCCCCCTTGATCAAGTGTCTAATGCTAAGGTAGTTTATTTCTGGGAGGATACAGTGCTTATGCGTAAATGGAGGCGTGAAGCTTACAAGGATTCACAAGAATCCATTCAAATTGTCTTGCCAGCTGATTACCGAGAGCAGGTGTTAAAACTGGGTCATGAACATGTGGTATCAGGTCATTTAGGGGTCACAAAAATATTTTGTAGAGTTTCCCGCTACTTTTATTGGCCTGGAATAAAATCAGACGTGTCTGACTTTTGTAGATCATGTCCTGTATGTCAATTGGCTGGGAAACCTAATAGAAAGATACCAGTTGCACCCTTGCATCCAATACCTGTTATTAGAGAACCTTTTGAGCGACTCCTTGTTGACTGTGTGGGTCCAGTACCAAAATCTAGATCAGGACATGAATATATTTTGACAGTCATGTGTACCGCAACACGTTTCCCAGAAGCGATCCCTTTGCGTTCGATTAAAGCTCAAGTGGTAATCCGAGAGTTGGTAAAGTTCTGCACTACCTTTGGTCTACCTCGTGTTGTGCAGACTGATCAGGGGTCTAACTTTACATCCAAGGCTTTCACACAGACCCTTGCTGAGTTGGGTGTTAAACATCAACTGTCAACCGCATTTCACCCAGAGTCGCAGGGTGCACTTGAAAGATTTCATCAAACCCTTAAATCAATGTTGCGCTCTTATTGCATAGCCAATAGGAAAGATTGGGCTGAGGGTCTTCCATACCTTATGTTTGCGGTCCGTGAAGCAGAGCAAGAGAGTCTTGGGTTTAGTCCCGCTGATCTTGTTTTTGGACACACTGTGCGTGGTCCTTTAAAGTTGCTAAGTGAGCAATTGTTAGCTAAAGACTTCTCGCCTGTGACTGTACTTGATTACGTCAGCACTGTTCGTGAGCGATTGCATAAGGCCTGTGAACTTGCTAGAGAGCACTTGGTTACAGCTCAGAAAAAAATGAAGACCCGATACGATAAGAGAAGCCTAAGTCGTAGTTTTAATCCAGGTGATAGCGTTCTTGTTCTCTTACCCAATCCAGGATCTGTGTTCCAAGCTAAATTTTCAGGTCCTTATGAGATCAAGGAAAAGCTCAGTGACACTAATTATGTTGTTCATACTCCTGATCGCAGACGAAAAACCCGTGTATGCCACATAAATATGTTGAAAGAGTTCATTGTGCGTGGCGAGAAGCCTACTTCATTGATTTCACCTGTTGCTACTGTGAATGTAATGCCAGAGGATGAGCCAGTTGGAAAAGGTGCACCAGGTGTGGCTAAAAGGCTTCAAAATTCTGCAATATTGAGTGACTTGCAGAGCTTTCTTGCACACCTGACAAAAGAACAGAGTGAGCAGCTTATTCAACTAGTTCGTGACTATCCCTCAATCTTTTCGGATGTGCCTGGCAGAACAACCTTGTTAAAACATGATATTGATGTATGCGAATCTCTTCCAGTTAAGCAACATCCCTATAGAATAAACCCTAAAAAGCGTGAAATAATGAGATCTGAGGTTGAGTACATGCTACAGCATGGATTAGCGGTGCACAGTCAGAGTCCTTGGAGCTCGCCCTGTTTGTTAGTGCCCAAATCCGATGGCTCTTATCGTTTCTGCACAGACTATCGTAAGGTTAATTCCTTAACAAAACCTGACTCCTTCCCTCTGCCTAGGTTGGAAGACTGTGTTGACCGAGTAGGCTCTGCTAAATATGTCACAAAGTTAGACCTGTTAAAGGGTTACTGGCAAGTCCCTTTGACTTCCAGGGCATCTGAGATCTCTGCGTTTGTCACTCCTGAACACTTCCTACAGTATAAGGTTTTAGCTTTTGGCATGAGAAATGCCCCAGCCACCTTCCAGCGCCTTATGCAGGTGGTTTTGACAGGAGTGCCAAATTGTGACGCGTACCTAGATGACATAGTCATCTATTCAAAAACCTGGGAAGATCACATCAAAACTTTGGAGTCCGTATTCAGTCGCTTTGTAGCTGCCTCCCTAACCCTGAATCTTGCCAAATGTGAGATGGGTAAAGCTGTCGTAACTTATTTGGGGAAACAAGTTGGTCAGGGGTCTGTCAAACCAGTTGAGGCTAAGGTTGCCGCCATACTTGAGTTTCCTACACCCCGTAACAAGCGGGATTTGCGACGATTCTTGGGTATGAGTGGGTATTACCGGGGTTTTTGTTGCAATTTCTCCACTATCGTGTCACCTCTTACAGACCTACTCAGTACTACTAAGACTTTTAAGTGGAGCTCTGAGTGTGAGAATGCTTTTAAGGCTGCAAAAGATGTCCTTTGCCATGCTCCTGTGTTGTCTGCCCCTAATTTTGATCTGCCCTTCAAACTCCAAGTAGATGCCAGTGGTACCGGTGCTGGAGCAGTCCTGTTGCAGGAGGACTCTCATGGAATTGACCATCCTATCTGCTACTTCTCAAAGAAGTTCTCAAAATGCCAGCAACGCTACAGTACAATAGAAAAAGAGACTCTTGCTTTGCTTCTAGCTCTTCAGCATTTTGAGGTTTATTTAGGAAGTAGTGCTGTACCTATTGACGTGTACACTGACCATAACCCACTGATCTTTCTTTCCCGCATGTCCAACTCCAATCAGCGTTTGATGCGCTGGGCCCTAATTGTCCAGGAGTATAATCTTAACCTTCAACACATCCGTGGAAAGGACAATGTGGTAGCGGATGCGCTTTCTAGAACTGCAGATGTGGATCCTTAAGTGGGTTGGTTCAGTTGCATATGAATTGCACTACTATCAGAATTCTAAGTAGTTTATTTTACAATCTGTGGGTTGTAAAATTTAATGGTGGGGGTGTTACGTCCTAAGACGTATCTAATTTGTTATTGTTTTATTTGTTATGTGTTTTTTTTCCTCTTTGTTTTTCCATGTGCACTATGACCGTTTTCATGGAGGTGATTGGGACCACCTGTAGCTGATTTGCTGTCTATTTACCTGAATCCATCTGATTCGCTGCAACCAGGGGAGGACCAGCATATTAAGCCAGTACTCTCACAGCAGAGAGAGAGGGAGAGAGAGATGCTGACCTTTTCCCAGGAATTTCTTCTTGCTTGCTCCAGATAATGCCACTTTATAATCTTCAATGCAATTTATTAGTGCACCTGTGGATATTGCTCTAGATTTATAGTTTTGTTTAAGACTTTTGTTTAAGACTTAATTTTCTTTTAAAGGACACCTGTAGGGAGGTGGGTGCCATTTTTGTTTGAACTTTCTTTTCTCCTGGTTATGTGTAGTCAGGGAGTAAGGGAAGTTTATTTGTTGCTTGTTTTCATTCTTTTTTCTTTGTTTAGGTAAGTTATATTATTAAAATAGAATTAGAAACCTTTTGTTTGTTTTGTTGGCTTTTGCCCCCTCCTGAAGTTTGTTTCCTTTTACCTTTGTTATTTGATTTAATAAATACTCTTTAAGTTCATTAATGTCGAATGTGTGTTACTGGGGCTGGGGACAAGATCTTCCTGCTCTCTCTCTCTCTCCAAAATTTTTGTTACTGCTATGCCTTGTACTCCTAGGCCAAAAATAAAAGGGCTAGTATGTAACAAAAGATTCAAGTCTTGCGCAACAAACCCATGAACTGAGCATTTCAAACGGCAAGGTCACTTATGTTGAAATACCACATCATCAGTTTGATGAAATAGTCCAGTATTTTTGGATTTCTTACCACATGGTGGCTTGCCAAGTGTTGCTAAAACATGAATGCTCCTTCCCTCGATTTTGACTATCTTTCCATCAGCCGTCCCAGTGTAAAAAACATCTACAAAACAAGAACAATTCAGAGGCAATACATGCTGTCACTAAAGCAAATTATTTTTTCAATATTTAATGACTTAACATCAGTATTAAGATTTATATACATTAATTCATATCTTAAGATCTTCATATTTCCTTAAATATTGTAAGAGTGTGCAAGCAGGCAATACAAAAACGCATTGCATGCAGATCAAATCAACTTTTATCTATTTTGGCCAGTAACACCCTCAGTGCACACACTGCCAAACAGTTGCGACAAACTGGGTGAAAGGTCGACCTTTGACTGCATTGCTTTGCAAATACTGACCTCCAATATTCGCAAGGGATTCTGGGCCGATGAGGTGCTCCTCGAACAGTCGCTCTGCCTGTCTGAGTTTTAAGTTGGGCTCGTAACAGCCAGTCATAAGAGGCGGTTCATTGAGACTAATTATTAAACACAAGATGGGGGGGGGGGGGGGGGGGGGAGAGAGAAGAGCTTTAGTTAAGTTTCATGTTCAGAAATGCTGAGAAGAACTGAACTGAAAGCCGTTCTTTCGTGAGAGCGCTGGAGGAGACGAAATGCCCTACATATCAAATGCAGAGGCATCAATTATTAACCATTGTCAGAACTAAAAGAGAAATGAGAAAGCACGGTGGGACTTGGCTTAAGATGAATATTTATATTGGATTTTGTCTTGACTCAAGAACATTGTGACAGCAGATTAGATCAGAAACAAAAGGACTATATTGGATCAGATGTAAAAGAATTATTAAAGAAGCTTTCCATTCAGCATTAAAGGAACAGTTCATGAAAATAAAAAAAATGAGCTTCCATTCATATCATTCCAAACCGATATTATTTTACTTCTGTGACACACAAAAGGAGATTGGTTTACATTGACAAGATTGAAAGGCCAGAAAAAAACACCATAAATGCAATTACGACTCATGCATGATATTTCAAGTCTTTTGTAGTCATACGTCAGCCTTGTGTGAGGAGAAGCCATTATTTGCAAATAAGCTTCGACTCCACAACAGATCGCAAATGTTGGTACTTCAATTATACATGTAGTATAATAATGGTTTTCAGTTATTGAAATAAAGCTGAAATGAAAACAAAAATGATAAATGCTACCTTGGCAACCAACTGAAATAAGTTTAAGTGTAAGTACTAAAATTATATAGAAAATATTTAGAAATATTAAAAATTAATAAAAAGGACAAAAGCTCATAAAAAACTACTAACACTTAAACAAAGTAAAGTGACTGAAAAAAAAAAAATTAAAGCTTTTTCAAAACATTAATATACAGTGGCCAACACAAATAATGACCCTTGGGAAATATGAAAATTAGTTTTTTCCATATCTCCTCTTAGTCTTTCATTCAAAATATCCACAAAAAAACATTTAACTAAAGTCAAATAGATCGGTAACACTTTACAGTAGTTAATGCATTAACTAACATGAACTAACCATGAGCAATACTGTATTATGTATAAATAATTACTGTATTTACTAATCTTCATTAACGTTAACAAAAATACAGTTGTTCATGTTAGTTCACAGTGCATTAACTAATGTCAACAAGATTTTAATAATGTATTAGTAAATGTTCAAATTAACAAAGATTAATAAATGCTGTAGAAGTGCAGTTCATTATTAGTACATGTTCACTAATGTAGTTAACTAATGAACCTCATTGTAATGTGTTAACAATAGATCTTATCATAAAATAACAAATTTTTTCTAAAATGTATTCCCCTTCATTTAATACTTTGTGAAACCTCGCTTTGCCAAGATAACAGCTCTGGATCTTCTCCTAGGTTAATGAATACATGGCAAGAGATCGGAGACATTCCTCCATCCAGATCCTTAAAGGATTAATTCACTCAAAAATGAAATTTCTGTCATTAATTACGAACCCTCATGTCGTTCTACACTCGTAAGACCTTCGTTCATATCCGCAACACAAATTAAGATATTTTTGATGAAATCCGATGCCTCAGTGAGTCTCTATTGACAGCAAGATAATTTACTTTTTTAAAACAGTTCATGTGAGTACAGTGGTTCAACCTTAAAATTATAAAGCGACGAGAATACAAAAAAAAACCCAAAACAAAGCCTTTTCAACAATATCTAGTGATGGCTGATTTCAAAATACTGCTTCGAAGCTTTATAAATCTTTTGTTTCGAATCAGTGGTTCGGTTCGCGTATCAAACTGGCTAATGGCTAATAAACCAATAAGTGCTCATCTGTTGACTTCAACTGGTTATAGTGGTAATTTCCTCTTTCATTTTTCAATAAAAGTGTTTGCTTGCCAACAAATGTTAGTCTTCCTGCATCTTGAAACTTTTAGTTTTACAAATAGGGACAATCTTTGAAAGAGTAAGATATAATTGGTCATTACATTAAAATAGGCAGCGGCTATTTACACTAAGTGCAAATAGCAATAGATGTAAAATTATCAGTTCTTTGCAATAAGAGTAAATCGTAATTAGATGCCATCTATACTTGATATTAGCAGATCTCATGGTCCTCAGTATTTTTGTTCATTAATAGGGTGCAATAATATCATAGAGTGTATTATATTTATTACAATTATTAAATGGATGCTGCCTTATTGGGAGAATAAAACCCTCCCATAACCTCACCAAATAAACACTTTTAATATTATTAAACACTCGATTGCAGTTTATTTCCACTTTTAGTGGATAAAAAATAAAATATTTTTATTTTTATTGTGAGCTTAGCAAAAGGCGGATTTGAACCTGCGTCGATCGCGTTAAAAACCAGAAGTGCGAGCCTCACTCACAACTGCCTCACCACTGAAGATGTCCGAATTCTTCAATGGCCCAAACAAACAGCAGTCAGTGGAGCTAGTGTAAATAGTGTTTGCCAACCAGGGATGCTATTTGTAATTAATGTAAATAGACACTCCATTAAAAATAACATTTAGAGGAGCTTTGAAATGCTGGAGAAAGTTGGGTGAAGCACTAAAAAGTCCCCAAAGTGCTTGATTTTCACTCTGAAAACGTACAACCCTTTGGTTGTAAAAACATTTCACAATTTATGCCACAATACCATGGTTACAGTTACCATTACTACATTAAATCCAAGGGGAATGTTGGTGATTTGTGGACTGAAAAGCCTTCTAAAACTTGCTAGATCATGCTGTCATTACTGTATTCTCAGGTCTTTCCCTACAGGAATTTGGCCTGTGTTTCATTTCATATTTAGAGCCCAGTGAAACAGGAAGTCGTGACTTATCACTTAAGTGTTCCTGATCACTAAAGGTAATGAATGGGAATACAGGGAGTGCAGAATTATTAGGCAAATGAGTATTTTGACCACATCATCCTCGTTATGCATGTTGTCTTACTCCAAGCTGTATAGGCTGGAAAGCCTACTACCAATTAAGCATATTAGGTGATGTGCATCTCTGTAATGAGAAGGGGTGTGGTCTAATGACATCAACACCCTATATCAGGTGTGCATAATTATTAGGCAACTTCCTTTCCTTTGGCAAAATGGGTCAAAAGAAGGACTTGACAGGCTCAGAAAAGTCAAAAATAGTGAGATATATTGCAGAGGGATGCAGAAGTCTTAAAATAGCCAAGCTTCTGAAGCGTGATCATCGAACAATCAAGCGTTTCATTCAAAATAGTCAACGGGGGTCGCAAGAAGCGTGTGGAAAAACCAAGGCGCAAAATAACTGCCCGTGAACTGAGAAAAGTCAAGCGTGCAGCTGCCAAGATGCCACTTGCCACCAGTTTGGCCATATTTCAGAGCTGCAACATCACTGGAGTGCCCAAAAGCACAAGGTGTGCAATACTCAGAGACATGGCCAAGGTAAGAAAGGCAGAAAGTCGACCACCACTGAACAAGACACACAAGCTGAAACGTCAAGACTGGGCCAAGAAATATCTCAAGACTGATTTTTCTAAGGTTTTATGAACTGATGAAATGAGAGTGAGTCTTGATGGGCCAGATGGATGGGCCCGTGGCTGGATTGGTAAAGGGCAGAGAGCTCCAGTCCGACTCAGACGCCAGCAAGGTGGAGGTGGAGTACTGGTTTGGGCTGGTATCATCAAAGATGAGCTTGTGGGGCCTTTTCAGGTTGAGGATGGAGTCAAGCTCAACTCCCAGTCCTACTGCCAGTTTCTGGAAGACACCTTCTTCAAGCAGTGGTACAGGAAGAAGTCTACATCCTTCAAGAAAAACATGATTTTCATGCAGGACAATGCTCCATCACACGCGTCCAAGTACTCCACAGCGTGGCTGGCAAGAAAGGGTATATAAAAGAAGAAAATCTAATGATATGGCCTCCTTGTTCACCTGATCTGAACCCCATTGAGAACCTGTGGTCCATCATCAAATGTGCGATTTACAAGGAGGGAAAACAGTACACCTCTCTGAACAGTGTCTGGGAGGCTGTGGTTGCTGCTGCACGCAATGTTGATGGTGAACAGATCAAAACACTGACAGAATCCATGGATGGCAGGCTTTTGAGTGTCCTTGCAAAGAAAGGTGGCTATATTGGTCACTGATTTGTTTTTGTTTGGTTTTTGAATGTCAGAAATGTATATTTGTGAATGTTGAGATGTTATATTGGTTTCACTGGTAAAAATAAATAATTGAAATGGGTATAAATTTGTTTTTTGTTAAGGTGCCTAATAATTATGCACAGTAATAGTCACCTGCACACACAGATATCCCCCTAAAATAGCTAAAACTAAAAACTAAAACTTCCAAAAATATTCAGCTTTGATATTAATGAGTTTTTTGTGTTCATTGAGAACATGGTTGTTGTTCAATAATAAAATTAATCCTCAAAAATACAACTTGCCTAATAATTCTGCACTCCCTGTATACTTTAGTTAGATATTTACTCAGTACAATTTGTAGGGGTGCCAATCATTTCGTCACACATATTTTATTGGGGAAAAAAACATTTACTGCATTTATTCCACATTTATATTTTGTGTAAATAAACTTCATGTAAAGGTTAATTTTTTTGTGAATAATTTGAATGAAAGACTAAGAAGAAATGGCAAAAACATTTGGAATTACATTGGGATGATTAAAAGTAGGAATGCACAATATTTATCGCACCAATACATCATTTTTATTGCTCCAATGATAAATACAAGAAATCCAATGAGTAAGATCTGATAAAGAACGCTGGCTGGTAAATCAATCAGTCTAATTTATCAGAGATTCATCCACTTTCCGATTCCAACTGACAGTTTTAAAACTGTGTCGCGCTCATTACATCATTATCTGTGAACACTTCGCCGGTCTGGAAGTTTTTCTCGGTGGAAGTGGAGGACAATGCCATTGCTATTTGCATCAAGTTTTAACACAACAAATCTTTTATCTCACGCGAAAGGTCGTCATCGCGGCGAAGCTGTATTAAAAGAATATAAAGCAGCCATGGCAGCAGTTACTAGCACTAAGGCTTAAACACGGAACGTCGATGTCCTCATAGTAGGCATTTGAAAATTATAAAACATTTTTCAGAGACAGAGAAGAGAACTGATAGTAAAGAGAACTACATAAAAACTATATAATTTCAGAGAAATTATCTCTGCTCTTTTATTGAGGATGCACTTTTGTTAATTTTTTTTTCCGAGGTTGACAAATGTTCATGCATTTTATTTATGTAGGTGAAAAACATGTGACTTGGTCTATATACCTTCCTCATCCTCATGCACTAAAGGTCGAATAGATGCATTTCTTTGTTATGCATGAAATGCTTGAATATAATTTGTTGTTAAGTGCAGATAAACCTTGTTCTGTCATAGTTCTGTTAAACGTGGTGCCTTACACAAAAAAATAAACACATTTGAAGAATCAGGACTGATGTTTGTTATTACAGTTAAGCCAGGGCTACTAAAATATCAGTTTCATCAATGCATATTAGATTTACTATTCTCCTGGGTGTACAAACTGTATTTTATATAGAAATTATAATATAAAAATATGAACCGATTATCGGTATCAGCAATGAGAAGGACTTAATTATCGGTTAAAATTTTTCATATCGTGCATCCCTAATTAAAAGATAACATCATTTTGGGGTTAAAAAATCCTTTAACCATTAAAACTGAACATATGACACTAAAAACAATATACTTTTTGAAATGGTAAATTTTTGATCAAAACATTTTCAGCACTGTGATGAAAACATAAACATTGCAATTATGGGAACAATGACAATAATATCTCCCTTTTTGGTAAAACGTCATTCACAGGAGCAAACCATGGTCATTCAGTGTAACGGAAATAATTAAACACTTATACACTTATTTCGACCTGTACTTATTAAAAAATATAAAATAATATATGATCATACTAACTTATTATATTTTAAATGATTTTCACTTCCTTACAAAAATTTTTTGTTGACAAATATGTGTTTTGAAGGATAGTGGCAAAGTATAAAGATTTAAAAATGACAATTAATTAGTATTTGATTGCAGCACTGTGATGCTTAAATAGTCTTTTAATACGTCATCGCATCATTGTTTAAATATGCCTCACATGATTTTTTCATACATAAATATTGTTACACTGAATGACATTTTAGTGGGTGTTTTCTTTAAATCATGCTAAAATTGTATTACAGTCATTATTTTTTGATCAGAAAAATATAAAATTAAACCGGACACATTCTAATGTATGGGGACATTTTTTTAAAAGCCGTATTTTTGCCCCGTATAAATTACCATCTGCTTTAGTTATGCGGAAAGCAGACGGTATATCGAAAATATTTATACAGGGGTTGGAATTACATTGGGATGATTAAAAGATAACATTTTCATTTTGGGCTTAAGAAATCCTTTAACCATTAACCTTTACGTGCTGTTCGGGATGTTTTCATCCAATATGGGGGATTTTTGAGTCTTAATTTGGCCATAACTTTCTCCGTGTTTCAGCAAATGGAATGATTTTTAGTGACAAATCTTATTTTGACACATATTTTGGGAAAATGCTTTGAAAATTTTCAAAAGGGCAAATTCACGACCCTTTCGTTGAGATTTTAACTGCTTTAAAAATGTATCAGATAAATATTTGTTTCAAAGTTTTTTGCTTAAATCTATTAATCAACCTCAGTCCTGATCAAAACGACTAAATTAAAAAAAAAAAAAAAATCAGGATTTTAACTCTTTAATTGCCAAATTCATAAATGATGTCACTGATTTGGGAAAAAAACGTGTCAAAGATTAGAAACAACATTGGCTTTGATGCGTTGTAAGTTTTTGTGCAGCATCAGATTTTAACGTTTTAAAGAGTTAAAATCCTGATTTTTTTTTTTTTTTAAATTTAGTAGTTTTGATCAGGACTGAGGTTGATTAATAGATTTAAGCAAAAAAAAAATATTTATCTGGTACATTTTTAAAGCAGTTAAAATCATGGCTGAAAATAACGAAAGGGTCGTGAATTTGAACAATGCACAAGGGTTAAAACTGAACACATGACCGTTTTTACAATAAAATCAATACGCTTTTTGAAACGGGGCTTCTTTCGGATTGCAACATTTCCAGCTTGCCAATAGAATTTTGCAGGAAGTTAATAAACTTTACAACTGACATTAGGCAATAAACAATGACAATAACTCATGCGATCTGAGTAATGCTGTACGACACAATGTCCCATCTGTAGTCCTCTCTGTAAGCACTTACACATCATTACACACACGTACTGTTGCATCAGCGCGGCAATATCCTATTGTACATGGATTACTCCAAAAACCATTCAGTCATTTATCATTTTCCAGGTCAAAAATGTCATATAAACTTCTGTTTGCAGGTTTTCTATGACAGAGGAAGTCTGAAATGCTGTGTGACTTGTGTTTTCCCTTCAATGCCAGTACGTTAGATGATTAAGGTGGGAGTAGAAAGCTCACCTGAACGCCTCTGGTTGAATGGGAGACTCGAACAGGAAAATGATCACCAGCAGAGGGAAGAGCAGGAAACCGACCAGTGTGAGTAATGTCACACGAAACACCTTCCCACTGTAAGTGCTGCGGCGCACAAACAACAACAACATGGTACATTTACTTGAGGAGGACACATTTCACATTGATTCGATTCAATTCAATTAAGTGGATATAATTGTCTCCAAGTAGGCATATGTCTTACCTAGTGGCTTTGTACTGGGGTTCATGGGTTTCATCTGTAATTATTTGAGGTCTGTTCAACCTCCTGAACCGCAGTCCCTCGGGCTCATTCATTGTGTTGTTGTGTCGACTTTTTCTCTGTTTCACAGGTACGTTCGCTAAAACATAAGGCTAAATAAACGCTGGTCCAACAAACGAAGAATTTATTCACAACATCCCAAAGCAAGCGCAGTTCGTAACGTGCACGAGACCCACGCGCGTTCTCGACACCACTGACGTGAGAGTGGAGAAACGATGAAACGCTTTCAGTAAAGCTGGGGAAATTTTTCAAATTAAAAGTCTTCAGCTGCGCGCATTTTTTTTTTTTTTTTTTTTTTTTTTTTTTTTTAGAAAGATAGCAAAACGACTGAAGTAGCCATTAATGAACAAGATAAATAACTACAACTTTTATTTTAGGATAAATACAAACGTTTATTTCTGAGCACTACAAAAATATTTCCTTCTCTAGTTTATGTTACTCTGAGCAATGTCTAAAAACTTGTGTTGTGAGCAATTTCTCAAGAATCGTTTATTTGTTTTCCTCACTTGTAAGTCCCTTTGGATAAAAGCGTCTGCCAAATGATTTAATGTAATGTTAAATATCACTTCACTGAAACAAATCTCTTAAAAGCATAAATAATCTTGCATCAACATAACGCATTAATACATAAATAATGTCTAAATTATAAATATGTATCTTTAGCGTTCATCTGTACTGTTTTGCTATATTTGAGTTGTTCTATGACTCCCGATATGAGTGGTAGTAATGGGTAAGATATTATTAAAAATGAATTTTTTTTTTAACAATAATTTTAACTTTTATTATGAAATTATTACACTTTTCATATCTGCCTTCACACTGCTGGTTAACGCTGGTGTATGCAGGCGCTCCAATGGCCATTATTAACGCTGAAAATATTCGTAATACAATTTGGATTGCCCTCAAGAGGCTTGATCTCAACGGTTGGTGTAATTTTTTTTTTAAATTAAATATTATTATTAATCTGTCCAAACTGCATTTAGTTAAACAGTGGTCAGCTGCGTAGCATCCTGGTTGCCATGGCAACGTTAAAAGGTTTGCTGTGGATCCTTTTTTCCACCTTCATTAGTTTTACAATAGGATAAAAACATTTTTTTTTAATATGTACTGAATTACTTTGAAATAATTTACTTTGCCTTTTGGCCACTGTTGTAAAATGTATTGCGATGATAGACAGCAACAGGTGCATCTGACAGCACAAGACATAACTTTGACTGTGACATTGAAAAATTGTTGCACAATTTTGTGCTAACATGCAAATCATATGCAAATGGGAAAGATATGTAATAGGAGCGCTAACATAACCAGTTATTTTGCAGATAACAGGGTCACGGCCCTTCGGGAGGTTCACATTCCAAGTGGGGCCAAAGTAACCACCATAAGACAAGTGCGTTTTTCATCAGTTCTTAGGTTAGATATTGAGATTCAATAAATGTATTAAAGTGGTGCTCTCTCTCACAGATACTACTTCATACATTCAGTCTGGACACTTCTCAGATTACTCTCAAGGTATTTTGACATGCGCAAACTTCCTGTGGTGATTGAAGCCTTTATCATATGCTCTTCATTTATAAATAATATTTTGAAATCAATTTTCAGATGCGAAACAATCGAGGATCTCTAATTCCATTAAACTGCTCCATGCAACCAAATAGCAAGCAAATGTAAGTCTTTTTGAATAATCTTACACAATCTCAAAAGCATATTCATATTTATTCTGGGGAGGGGGGGGGGGGGCTGTTGAATGCTTTAATCTGATTGGTTGACGGAAATGCACGGCTAAAGTAGTTCCAGGCAGGTCTTGACCGCAATACATGTCCATATCACATCGCCAAATGATTTTGGTTATTTCA
The DNA here is from genome assembly GCA_037194245.1 of Opsariichthys bidens. Lineage (NCBI taxonomy): Eukaryota > Metazoa > Chordata > Actinopteri > Cypriniformes > Xenocyprididae > Opsariichthys > Opsariichthys bidens. Next base: position 4,125,657 of record CM074279.1, read on the forward strand.
AATCTCATTCAACCACAAAAGAAACAAACAAAACCCACAACCACACCGACCAAGCAAATAAATATAGTCAACAATAGGATTAGAAAGACAAGTTGTTGTCATAGGTTTTGCCACAAGATACGTTTTATTGTCCTGAAAGTCCATACTCTCCACAGTTCTCTCTCTCTCACGACACTCAAACGCACACAGGAACGTGTTGTCAGCGCTGCTCTGACGAATTAATAGGTAAAATAGTTTAGCAACTTAAAAGCTACGTGACATTTCTCACCAGCGAGGTAATAACTGTGTGCTTATTGAGGTAGATAAACTTACAGTTTCGCTTTTAGTAGAGACATATGCTTATTCTCTCTCTTTCACTCTCTCAACTCCGTTAATACCTGTACAGTCGTGGCCAAAAGTTTTGAAAATTACATAAATATTGGAAATTGGAAAAGTTGCTGCTTAAGTTTTTTTTAATAGCAATTTGCATATACTCCAGAATGTTATGAAGAGTGATCAGATGAATTGCATAGTCCTACTTTGCCATGAAAATGAACTTAATCCCAAAAAACCTTTCCACTGCATTTCATTGCTGTCATTAAAGGACCTGCTGAGATCATTTCAGTAATCGTCTCGTTAACTCGGGTGAGAATGTTGACGAGCACAAGGCTGGAGATCATTATGTCAGGCTGATTGGGTTAGAATGGCAGACTTGACATGTTAAAAGGAGGGTGATGCTTGAAATCATTGTTCTTCCATTGTTAACCATGGTGACCTGCAAAGAAACACGTGCAGCCATCATTGCGTTGCATAAAAATGGCTTCACAGGCAAGGATATTGTGGCTACTAAGATTGCACCTAAATCAACAATTTATAGGATCATCAGTAACTTCAAGGAAAGAGGTTAAATTCTTGTAAAGGAGGCTTCAGGGCGTCCAAGAAAGTCCAGCAAGTGCCAGGATCGTGTCCTAAAGAGGATTCAGCTGCGGGATCGGAGTGTCACCAGTGCAGAGCTTGCTCAGGAATGGCAGCAGGTGTGAGCGCATCTGCACGCACAGTGAGGCCAAGACTTTTGGAAGATGGCCTGGTGTCAAGAAGGGCAGCAAAGAAGCCACTTCTCTCCAAAAAAAAACATCAGGGACAGATTGATCCTCTGCAGAAAGTATCGTGAATGGACTGCTGAGGAATGGGGCAAAGTCATATTCTCCAATGAAGCCCCTTTCCGATGGTTTGGGGCATCTGGAAAAAGGCTTGTCAGGAGAAGAAAAGGTGAGCGCTCCCATCAGTCATGTGTCATGCCAACAGTAAAGCATCCTGAGACCATTCATGTGTGGGGTTGCTTCTCATCCAAGGGAGTGGGCTCACTCACAATTCTGCCAAAAACACCAAAACACCCTCCAACAGCAACTTCTTCCAACAATCCAACAACAGTTTGGTGAAGAACAATGCATTTTCCAGCACGATGGAGCACCGTGCCATAAGGCAAAAGTGATAACTAAGTGGCTAGGGGACCAGAACGTTGAAATTTTGGGTCCATGGCCTGGAAACTCCCCAGATCTTAATCCCATTGAGAACTTGTGGTCAATCCTCAAGAGGCGGGTGGACAAACAAAAACCCACTAATTCTGACAAACTCCAAGAAGGGATTATGAAAGAATGGGTTGCTATCAGTCAGGATTTGGCCCAGAAGTTGATTGAGAGCATGACCAGTCAAATTGCAGTCTAAAAGCAGTTTAGCAGCAAACTTTGTGAAAACTAATATTTATGTAATTCTCAAAACTTTTTACCATGACTGTATAGTTTTGCTTACTAGTTCTGAAATGGCGTTTTGGAATTAGCAATTGGGATGAGATGCGTAAGAAACTAGTCCCACGAGGACAAAAACCTGACAAATGTCTTGGAAAACAACATCTGAATAGTGTCGTGAGGTGTGGTAACTGTAGTATAAGTGGAGTAATTGACTCGGACCGTCGAATTATTAAAAAATAACGCACGTTATTTTCTAATAATTCAAAGGCCCGTCGTCAATTATTCCGCTGTTGAATGCTTGAATCTGATTGGTTAATGAGCGTTCTAAGGCGTGATTGTTGTCAAAGAAACATACGACTAAAGTAGTTCCAGGCAGGTCTTGGCCGCGTTACAATTCCATATCACTTCGCTAAACGATTTCAGTTATTTCAAAAAGTCCTACTGCCTTCAACCGCAAAAGAAACATAACCAGCTACGACATGCAGCTCGAAATGATGAGCAGCGATGAGATGTGTGAGAAATTAGTCCAAATGTCTTGAACTTCTGAGGTGTGCTAACCGTAAGTGGAATAATTTCAGACACTGGATTCCTTTCGTTATTGTTGGCTAATGCTGACACTCATATGTAAGGAATAATTGACTCCTATAATTTTTTCAGGATTGACTACTTTTAAATTTGTTCATATTCTTTGCACCCAGGCCGTACGTCCTTGAAGTGGCTAAAAACTACCAGCATGGTATGACAAGGGCTCTTTTTTAATAACGACTATTAAGCTTTATTACATTATCCAAAAATGGTCCCTTTTTCCTTATGAATATAGTCAACCCAAGACCCAGAAGTATTCCCATGACTGTTTTTAATAAAACCTTAAAGTCGAGACTACAGAGCATCGTGAAACAGGTGAGTCGCTGACACTCAACTTGCTTATTTAAAACACTTTTCACTATTTAAATCTTCCTTTCAAAGTATGATAACTTCTCTTGCTATTTCAGATTGAAAGATTGGAAGAGCTGTTGCCTCAAATCAAGCTAAAACACAATGAAAAGATGACAAAGGTGAACTTCTGACCTTGTATGTTATATCTAATGGCGTTCTTTCTTGTGTTGATGTACTTCCTATTGAAACAGGATGTTGCTCACTCATTTGAAAGTGTAAGACGCTTTAGCCTATACCATTGAATGATTTGCCTCTTGCTATTATGCCTACTAGATATGTTGTATTAGGCAGAGGAATTTGATTGGACAAAAAATCATATATGTGAGCCTGTAAGTCATGATCAATATATCATTTTTGTTGTTGTTCCTGTTTTCCAGGAAGATTGAGACTGTACATTTTAAATGCATGCATACATGCTATACCTGAAGGCCCGTTCACACAAAGTCCAACCCAGCGGATGATAACGTGTTTATTATTATAATAATTTTGCGGTTTTGTCGTCTGTCGCTTTAAATGTTCGTGCTCTTTAAGCAGGATGAATTCAGATCTGCTGGGAAAAAATCATTCTGGAAGTGATTCCAACAATATCTCTTCTCTGTGCCGTTATTGTTGTAGTGTGTGGACTGTTATGCATTTATATTCAGAACGATTTTTAGAACTATGTCGTTATAGTTATCTTTGTCCTTTGTGAACAGGGATGTATTCCAGAAAGCAAGGTTAACTTATCATCACATATACCCTGAACTCTGGGTTGATTAACTCAAACCTTACTTACTCGAGGTCTGCAGGTTCCAAAAAAGCATCTCAGAGTAAGTTCAGCCAACCCACAGTATGTTCCTGGTTAACAAATCGATGATTCACCATGGAAAAAGACGCTGAGAAAAAGCGCGCCATTCCACTTCCTTCTTCTTTTGGTGGTTGTTTAATTTGATACGCTGCTGATTTTGCAGGTTTGCCCACTTACAAAATATGTAGAAGTCTGTAATTTTTATCATAGGTACTCTTCAACTGTGAATGATGGAATCTAAAACAAAAATCCAGAAAATCACATTGTATGATTTTTAAGTAATTCATTTGCATTTTATTGCATAAGTATTTGATACATTAGAAAAGCAGAACTCAGTATTTGGTACAGAAACCTTTGTTTGCAATTACAGAGATCAACATGTACTTATCCTCCTTCCTGCAATCACGGCGAGTGGAGTTTAGACCAAAAAGCTCTATTTTTGTCTCATCAGACCACATGACCTTCTCCCATTCCTCCTCTGGATCATCCAGATGGTCATTGGCAAACTTCAGACGGCCCTGGACATGCGCTGGCTTGAGCAGGGGGACCTCGCGTGCGCTGCAGGATTTTAATCCATGACGGCGTAGTGTGTTTCTAATGGTTTTCTTTGAGACTGTGGTCCCAGCTCTCTTCAGGTCATTGACCAGGTCCTGCCGTGTAGTTCTGGGCTGATCCATCACCTTTCCCATGAGATCCTCGTGAGATCTTGCATGGTGCCCCAGACCGAGGGCGATTGACGTCATCTTGAACTTCTTCCATTTTCTGATAATTGCATCAACAGTTGTTGCCTTCTCACCAAGTCAAGTCAAGTCAAGTCAAGTCATCTTTATTTATATAGCGCTTTTTACAATGCAAATTGTGGCAAAGCAGCTTTACATTAATAAGAAAATGGTGTCATTGTGCAGCTTATTCTATGTATTATTGATTCATTCCGTTGCAAATATCAATAGTTATTAGTCTAGTTAATTTAGGTATATCAGCACTGCAGAAAACAGTGACGTAATCGTCCGGCTCAGCTCAGTTTGTATACAACGGCGCCAATGCAGGCATATCAAAAACACTGCTGAATATCAAGCAAGTGTCCCCAACGTAAGCAAGCCAAAGGCAACAGCGGCAAGGAACCAAAACTCCAACAAATGGAGAAAAAAACCTCGGGAGAAACCAGGCTTAGGGGCCAGTTCTCCTCTGGCCAACAGAGAACACTTGTCCGATACTCAGGCAGAGTTACGGGTCATTAAAGCAATTTGGTTTCGCAACAGTCAAAATATTTAATCTAGTTCCATCTAGTTTAAGATCTTTTGATCACGCCGGTATGGGACGGTTTTTTGGGATATGCCACTGGCTGATGAGTCGGTAAGGTCTTAACAAAGGATGAGCTAGTTAACACAGTCTCCGCCGACACCACAGGACCACATTGCTGCCGCACACAGGCACAGGTTCCCCGTCCGACCCGGACACGGCCCAGGTCCAGCCAATCACGTTAATTGGTAAACCTCGGGATAAGCAGAGAGACAAAAAAAAAATTAGCGTAGACGCCATTCTTCTTTTGATGTACCGAGTACATCTGGTGTTATAGGAAGTGTTCCCGGTTCCGGCTGACCTGATCTATGCAGCCTAACAATCCTTTAACGGATATGAAGACAAAAGTTTATAGTGCGTCATGTGTATGCCAGGTTAAATAGATGCGTTTTTAGTCTAGATTTAAACTGACAAAGTGTGTCTGCTTCCCGAACAATGCTAGGAAGATTGTTCCAGAGTTTAGGTGCCAAATAGGAAAAGGATCTACCGCCTGCGGTTGATTTTGATATTCTAGGTATTAACAACTGGCCAGAATTCTGAGATCGTAATAGACGCGAAGGACTATAATGCATTAAGAGCTCACTCAGGTACTCGGGAGCTAAGCCATTTAGTGCTTTGTAAGTAATTAGCAAGATTTTAAAATCTATACGATGTTTAATAGGGAGCCAGTGCAGTTTTGACAGAACCGGGCTAATATGTTCATATTTCCTGGTTCTAGTAAGGACTCTAGCAGCTGCGTTTTGGACCAGCTGTAATTTGTTTATCACGCGAGCAGGGCAACCACCTAATAGAGCGTTACAGTAATCTAGTCTCGAGGTCATAAACGCATGAACTAGCTGTTCCGCATTTGTCATTGAGAGCATATGTCGCAATTTAGATATATTTTTAAGATGGAAGAATGCTGTTTTACATATGCTAGAAATGTGGCTTTCAAATGAAAGATTGGTATCAAAGAGCACACCCAGGTTCCTAACTGACGAAGACGACTTAACAGAGCAGCCATCAAGTGTTAGACAGTATTCTAGGTTTTTATGTGCTGAAGTTTTTGGTCCAATAATTAGAATCTCAGTTTTTTCTGAATTTAGTAGTAGGAAATTACTAGTCATCCAATTTTTTATATCAGCTACGCATTCTGTTAATTTTGAGAATTGGTAGGTTTCGTCAGGGCGCGAGGAAATATAGAGCTGGGTATCATCAGCGTAACAGTGAAAGCTAATGCCATGCTTCCTAATGACATCTCCCAAGGGTAGCATGTACAGAGTGAAAAGCAACGGTCCTAGAACTGAGCCTTGTGGTACTCCATATTTAACTTGTGATCGAAATGACATCTCTTCGTTTACTACTACAAACTGATAACGGTCAGATAAGTATGATTTGAACCATGCCAATGCAATTCCACTAATTCCAGCATAATTTTCTAGTCTATTCAAAAGAATATTGTGGTCGATTGTGTCAAAAGCAGCACTGAGGTCTAGTAACACTAATAGAGAGATACAACCATGATCTAATGATAAGAGCAAATCATTTGTAACTCTAATGAGAGCAGTCTCAGTACTATGGTACGGTCTAAATCCTGACTGGAAATCCTCACAGATACCATTTCTTTCCAAGTAGGAATTAAGCTGAGATGATACTGCCTTTTCGAGTATTTTTGACAGAAAAGGTAGATTGGAAATCGGTCTGTAATTGACTAATTCACCAGGATCAAGTTGTGGTTTTTTAATAAGAGGTTTGATAATAGCCTGCTTAAATTTTTTTGGTACGTAACCTAGTGATAAAGATGAATTAATGATCTTAAGAAGAGGATCTATGACCTCTGGAAGCATCTCTTTCAATAGCTTAGTCGGTATAGTGTCTAACATACATGTTGTAGATTTTGATGATTTAACAAGTTTAGACAATTCTTCCTTTCCTATAGCAGCGAATGAATGGAATTTTTCCTCAGGGATACAACAACCCACTGTCTGATGTGATACTGTAGTAGACAGTTGCATGGCTATAATTTTCTCTCTAATGTTGTCAATCTTGCAAGTAAAGAAGTTCATAAAGCTCTTGCCTATTGTCCTGTAGCCCATCCCAGCCTTGTGCAGGTCTACAATTTTATCCCTGATGTCCTTACACAGCTCTCTGGTCTTGGCCACTGTGGAGAGGTTGGAGTCTGTGCATATATATATATATATTCGATATATATATTCGATAACAAATTGAGACTAGATGGTAATTTTGCTCTACGATGAGCTTGGCTACCTTTGATTTTAGGCTGTTCTCCCGTTATAAAATAATGACCATTAAAGAATATTGTAAATAAATTTTAAATTTTAGGAAAGATAAAATACGAGACAAAACATGATTATTTTTTTCTTAATAGGTCGGGAAATTTCAGGACTGTCCCGAAAAACCCCCCAAAACAAACAAACAAAACAAACCCGGGATATCTGGACACTCTACTGTTGGCGTATATAACGGCATAGTCTAAGTGTAACTAATTCAATGCTCTAACAAAGACTACTTCATTTTTTTTCCGTTGCTATGCTTCTTATCTGTCGGGCTTGTTTCAAATTGCACAATCGCATACACCCATCCATCCATCCATCTTCCACCGCTTATCCGGGGCCGGGTCGCGGGGGCAGCAGTCTGAGCAGAGACTCCCAGACTTCCCTCTCCCCAGACACTTCCTCCAGCTCTTCCGGGGGGACACCGAGGCGTTCCCAGGCCAGCCGTGAGACATAGTCTCTCCAGCGTGTCCTAGGTCTTCCCCGGGGCCTTCTCCCGGTGGGACATGCCCGGAACACCTCCCTAGGGAGGCGTCCAGGAGGCATCCGAAACAGATGCCCGAGCCACCTCAGCTGACTCCTCTCGATGTGAAGGAGCAACGGATCTACTTTGAGCTCCTCCCGAGTGACCGAGCTCCTCACCCTATCTCTAAGGGAGCGCCCTGCCACCCTGCGGAGAAAGCTCATTTCGGCCGCCTGTATCCGGGATCTCATTCTTTCGGTCATGACCCAAAGCTCATGACCATAGGTGAGAGTAGGAACGTAGATTGACCGGTAAATCGAGAGCTTCGCCTTGCAGCTCAGCTCCTTCTTCACCACGACAGACCGGTACATCGACCGCATTACTGCAGAAGCTGCACCGATCCGCCTGTCAACCTCACGCTCCTTCCTTCCCTCACTCATGAACAAAACCCCAAGATACTTGAACTCCTCCACTTGAGGCAGGAGCTCTCCACCAACCTGAAGAGGACAAGCCACCCTTTTCCGACTGAGAACCATGGTCTCAGACTTGGAGGTGCTGATCCTCATCCCAGCCGCCTCACACTCGGCTGCAAACCGTCCCAATGCACACTGGAGGTCCTGGCCCGATGGAGCCAACAGGACAACATCATCCGCAAAAAGCAGGGATGAGATCCTGTGGTCCCCAAACCAGACTCCCTCCGGCCCCTGACTGCGCCTAGAAATCCTGTCCATAAAGATTATGAACAGGACCGGTGATAAAGGGCAGCCCTGCCGGAGTCCAACATGCACTGGGAACAGGTCTGACTTGCAGACACAATCGCATACACATTCATTATTAATCTTATGCTGAACGGTTTCGTTAATATTTCTTCTCTCGTCACAGTGACAGTTACGAATTACATTGAATCATGTAGCCTTATTTCAAATACAAATTATGAAATTAAAGGTTTATTAGTTTGCATTCCTAAATATTTCTATTGGTCGTTTAATGTTTCTATTTTAAAACGGCAGAGAAAATGTTGAGTTTATCTCGCACTTTATGACCGAAGCGTCGCGCTGGAATTCACGATCATCATTCCGCAGCGTCTGTGAACATAAAGCCCCGCCTACTTTGATTTGATTGGTCGTTTCAAACATTTTGACATTAATGAGCCGTGTTTGAGCGCTGACAGCTCAGATGAGAAGGTCGGTAATCTTGGCTTTGTCCAATATATCCGTACAGCACCAAAGTAGTTAATATTGGGCAATCATTTCACAACCTTTATTATATACACCGTAAAAGTGAGTGGGTCCAATATCATTGGTAGTCGTGGCCTAGTGGTGAGGGAGTCGGGCTTATAATCTGAAGGTTGCTGGTTCGATTCCCATGCCGGCAGGAATTGAAAGTGGGGATTGTGAATAAACAGCACTTTCTCCACCTTCCATACCATGACTAAAGTGCCCTTGAGCAAGACACCTAACCCCTAATTGCTCCCCTTGTAAGTCGCTTTGGATAAAAGCGTCTGCTAAATGATGAAAATGCAAAAGTGGGTGGGTCTTGTCCCACCCACATACAACGGTTCCGACGCCCACGGTTATAGTTGTCGTCCTTTTTTGAATGATTACCTTTTTAATTAACTTCATGCCTTTCATTGCAGGATATTGAGTTACTGAATCAAAAGCTGGTATTTCTTCACAAACGAATGCAGGTAAAATGTCATGATAATTAACCTATTACTGCAGATTATACTTATTGATATCAATCATGTAATCTCTTTAATATAGGTGTCAAATGTGTAATTCTGTGCCAGAATATTGCTATTCAAAATGCGATACAATCTCAGATTGATTAAAATCTCTATTCACCTTTCATTTCTTTTAGACATCCGAGTCCTATTGCTGGGACGGGATGCTGAGAAGAGCTCCTCTGTGGTGAATGATGCCTACAGTTCATGAAGTCTGGCTGAACTAAACCCTGACTAACATGACCAATAACATTTTAGAGTAGAATCAATCAGTTTTTCTTTAAATCCGTAGAGAATCTGAATGATATTTCTGGAGTTGTATAAGTACTTTATCTGTTTTTCAATATCAACTGACCTCAAAAATACATGGACAGAATCTGGCTTTTAAATAATTTGTAAAATACCATTCTGGGTAATTTTTTGCAATAACTTTTACCCAGTTGGAGTCATATCAGTGACCACAGGTGAATCACAGTAATTTACATTGAGTGTTTACATGACGATGTACCAAAAATGGAAAAGCTTTTCCTTTTTTGTGTTTTGTTTTTCACGTACAGGGGACAACGTCCAAAAGATTCCATTCGTGAAAACGATTAAAGCAAAATGTTTTAGTTGAATAATGTCCAATACACGTTTCAACATAAAACGGGAAACATTTTATGCGTTCTAGCCGTTCGTTTACATGACAACCGCGTCAATAACATCGTCTCTGTGTAAACTATAAGAACGTGATTTGGTGAAAATGTTGCCTTCACTCGAAAAGCTTGACAACCAAAACAACGAACTCCTGTACGCAAAATTGTAAGCTATACATATTTGGCATCACTGTAATATCTGCAAACAGAACAATTCAAATACGTAAAGCAGTTCGTAAAGTTTGGAAATCCATTGAAAAATTAGTTCTATTTATCCAGAATATCATAAGTACTTTGAAAGTGCGTCAACATATGGTAAACATTCACACAAATACATGAACATAAACGTCCATTAATTTTATTGGTACGTTGTGTGTATTTTAGGTGCTGTGACTGGTGGTCATTCATTTTTATTTTAAAAGAACTATTCAGTGGTTTCTCAATTAAAATGAGCATAAAAGTTCCATGTATAATGATAATTACACAAATATTAGACCGTTTACAGTGGTTTAAGATGAAGTATATCACACTCATGTTAACAGCCCATATAAACAATGGAATATGATGACTGCAGCTTTTACATTTAAATTAAACTTCAGATGATTTTTTTTCCCCAATCGGATTTACAAAGAATTAAAATATGGGTCAAACAGAGAAAATTTCCTTTCTGCTTGAACAAACCCCAATTCCCCACAAGAAAAACAGCATTGCAGTACTTGTCTCCACTTGTTTATTGATACAGAAAAGGCTGTAGTTCTGAGCAATGACTATTCGTTTCCCTGTACAACCCACAGATGTTCTGAAAAAGTACCAAAATATATATTCCAAAATACCTTGTATATAAACCTTAATGAATTAGATGGATGCTTCAAGACAATGAAAAAAAAAAAAAAGAAACTCGTTTTGCAGTGAGGACTTCCACTCTATAAATGGAGTTTACTGAATTCTTTCACATTTACCAATGTTATCCTTCAGATTAAAAAGGAAAGAAGCCCATTTATTACAGACATTAGGATTATTGACATTGCAAACAAAGTTCTTTGCAAGCATGAGACAAGGGAGAAAGGAATGTCAATGTAAATCATCATCTCAGAACATTTCTACAGGATTATTTTATCCCTCGTCTGGACGATGGCTTCATCACGAAAAAAAAAAACAGCATCTCAATGTTAATTTTTTTTTTAAAAATTTGATCAATTACATACTGGTATCCAGAGAAAAGGTCACAAATACCGAGACAATGAACCACTAAGAAAAAAAAAAAAAAAAAAAAAAAAAAAAAAAATCAAGTTGACGGTTACTGGAAAAGCACTATGTACATAAACAAGGGTACGATGGACGAGACCAATACATCAGGAGTACACAGACTCGTGTGTCTTCATCTCTGCTACCATACTTGCTTCGTTCATTTCATTAGCAATTATAGACTTTGACGGGCATGTTAAATAAATCACAAAAAAAAAACAAAAAACACATGGTCTGGTTTAACAGTTCTAGTTGCTTGCGTCTTTGAATAGTTTAAAACTTAAACGCTCTTGCTCAGGGAGCTATTCTTAAAATTTTTCTCAAGTGGTCTGAATTCAAAAAGGGAAGGTGTCCTCAAAATAATCAGCACATTCAACGACAGCACTTCTATTCAGTTTTGGATTTTTTGCTGTCGTTGCCGTTTTCCTCCGCCGCGGTTTCCTCTGGCTTACGCTTCTTGGTGCTCTCAGCTATGTTGCTCCCAAGGTGCGGGGAGAAGGTGATGATTATACAGGTCATGTTGTCACATCCTGTGCCGTCCCCTGAGGTGTCTGGTGCCAAGCAGTGGTCGAGCAGCTAGACAGCAAAGAAGAGACTTTTTAGCCCACTATGTTTTTTTTTTCGTGGTTCCAGTAAGAAGACAAAAGGTCAACAATAAAAATTTTACAGGTGAAATGAGATGCAATTTTCAATACTGCAGCAAAACAAATATAAAATTTAAAAAGGAATCAGATATTTTGAAGTAATTATTCAAGTACTTCATCTTGAAATAAATCGAAATATTCATCACACTTAATACAAGTCTGGCCATGCTTACATAGTTAAAATAAAAACAATGGAAAGAATTAGTTCAATGTGGCCATGATTTACTAAAAATAAGGAACAAATTCATTTAGGTTTATTTCGAATTTGTGACCACAATTTAAAAACGAGTGAATTCTCAATGACATACAAATGGCTAATCTAATAGCTGATACTGCATATCAAACTATCTGTGCATCAAGATATATATAAAAAAATATATATACTTTGATGTTCACATTTCAAATCAGTTACTCAGCGACTTTTTACATTTAAATTTACAGATTTTTAAATTTATCACATTGTTTTATGATCTGCCCAGATTATTTTTTTAATTTCATGAATAAATGGGATTCATATTACAAACATTTTCTTTGCATTAACTCTGGATTTATTGTCAGTACTGGGCTCACAGTTCACATGTAGGGTACTTTGTACTGTGTGTGGATGTTCGTCCGACAGCCATTTTTGACCCAGGAAAAACCATTATTATTATTATTTTTTCTTCACTATGTCCCTTTAGGGGTTCTGTAGAATCTGTCATCTCCCTCCCTAATTCAGTTTTGGGCACATCCCTAGTCACACATTTTTCCCAGTACTTACCTCTTCAATAATAGCAGATAGGGGTTTGTTTTTTCCAGCCTCAGTTTTCAATCTCTCATTCACAAAGTCCACTACTTCCTGACTGCTCATCACATTCCTTTAAACACAAAGACAAATATAAACAGACAGTTTAATCTATTTATTGGCCATTCATTACGGTTCTTATTTGAATACCACCCAAGACAAAACCCCTCATGGCTGAGCCATACACAAAAGTACAGCAAAATCCATAGACCTGCATTACATTACACTGAGCAGTCCCTCCAGAAAAACGCGGGATTTTTTTGTGATTGTTGCGGGCAAAAGTCCTTGATTATGCGGCACGTTTTCTTAAAAAATGCGATGGAATATTTTTGCAATTTTATACGATGAAATTGCGGGAACTTGCAAAAACTGCGGTTTTTGATGCAAAAGAGGAAAAAAAGGTGATCCCCCCCCCCCCCCCAACACCCTGTTCTCACTAGATACTTCCTTCATGTCAAGAGGCAGACTTACTAAATCACAGAATATTGAAGTTCTCATTCTGTTTTATTTATTTCAGACCTTAATCAACACATGGCTTAAAATTACAAAACATTGAGTCAAATAAGTTCTGTCGCTTTACAAAAGGAATATTCAACTTCTGTAAAAATGAATAAATAAAATATAAAAAAATAAAATGTGTGCTTCCTTTAACAGAGGTAGCGATACAAAACAGACGTCTTCAGTTAAATGAAGTGCTTCCAATGCATAAAGTGCAATCTCTTACTGCAACGTGAATTATTTTACATACTACTAATATACTTGAAACTGCAAAGTGGTTTTCCAGCGTCGACTTGCGTCTGTGGTCCAACACGCAGTTGCACGGAGTGCAAAATAATTCGCCCCCACTGTCATGTAAAAAACCGGGAAACTGCTTCAGTCTTTTGAGCTTATTTTAGTTGGCAAATGAGAATGATTTGCATCTTCATCGTGGTTTCACCGCGGGGTTTACAGATGACGTTCACGTCGCGTAATTACGTCACTTCATAAGGTTCCCATGGCAACAGGGGGAAAATAATGGCGCTTTACTTGTGTGAAGTAAACGCAACATTTTTCAACTTTCTGCTAAGATATATGTGACTTTTTTGCAACGAAAATACAGGGATTATGAAATCATGCTAGCCCCGCATATTTTTCTTGCTGAAATCGGCAATTTATGCGGCGAAAGTGCGGCATATTTGAAAAAAAAATGCGACCCCCGCATAAATATGCAGACTTTGGCGGATTATGCATGAAATCAAGCGATCGCGTTTTTTATGGAGGGACTGACTGAGTGACTTTAAAATAACCCCACTACATTAAACCTAGACGGTATGCACAATGGTATCAAAGCAGAGAACCTGAATAAACTAGAAGACGCAATGGTTTTCTGCCTTTTCCGTATCTATATTTACATATATTTGAGTGATTTTAAACAATTTCAAACAAAACTGCATGAAATATCGCTATGTGTGCATCCGTGATAATCACATGGCAGGATGTGCAGTGTCAAATATAGGGATTGTTAATCTGTACAAACCACGGTTCAAAACGGACAGACGCAGGTAAATCGCAAGCGCTCAGTCGATCTCTCTCACATTCACTCTGTTTAGGCTTGACGGCAAATCTACAATGTCTCTGTACAAATCACCGTTGGACACGTTATCATTAATAACTTAATATTTAGTACACATGCACAGTGTGTAAAATGAAAAGGTATAACCTTACGAAAAACCTTGCGTTTCTCTCCGGTTGGCAACAGACCAATATGTATTGTTATTTTACATTAGATTATTCAATTTTCATACCTGAATATTGTTACTTACCTAAAAAAAAATATAAAGCACCATTTATTTCATTTGTATTTTTTTTTCTATAAATTATCTATGCTTTTAATTTGCGCATTTTCTGTGTGTTTAATCACCTATAAAAAAAAATAAAAATAAATAACCCCAATGATTCTAGAATGATTGTGAATGAAATGAAAGAGAGCTATTCAAGTCATCTGGTGAATTGTGTTTTCATACCGAAATATTATTCATACGCAGAAATTAAATATCACAATGTCAGTTTTTATACGATTGCCCTACACTATAACCAATTACATGCAAAAGATTTATCCAGGAACTAAACGCATAAGGTAGTTAAAAGTTGAAACACTTTTATAATATTAAGGTTAGATGATCAGCAAAATCACCACAAATATCATAATTACTCAATTAACAACTAGCAAAAGCATGTTGTTCATGCATTGTGAATATTTAATACATCCCCCCCCCCCCCCCCAAAAAAAAAAACATAACTGAACATGATTTATGAGGGTTTTTTTTGTCAAACTTACCAGATGCCGTCGCAGGCAATAACCATAAACTCGTGGTCTTCATTGAGAGTCAGCACTTTGACATCAGGCAGAGCAGAGATCATCTGTTCCTCTGGGGGAAGAGCTTTGTTTCTTTTATAAAAGTGATCACCTGCAAGAAAACCACCATTAGAACGATGCAGAAGACATTTTCAGTGGTTCTCAAACAAAAAGGAAATACGCAAAATGACATTTTCAAAAATAAATACGCCAGTGAGGGAGCAGAGTTACCAATAGCCCTGGAGAGGTTCAGGCCTCCATTGACACGGCCGTCCATCGTCACCTTCCCACCAGCATTCTTTATTCTAGTCAGCTCGAGCTCGTCCTCTGGTTTGTGGTCATAGGACATATCCACCGCCTTTCCCTTTTCAGACACCACACACCTGGAATCTCCAGCGTTGGCCACGATGAGCTGCTTCCCACGAATAAGAGCTACTACAGCTGTGGTGCCACTGTCTGAACCTGGCTGCAGAACAGAAGAAAATAAATATTAAAAAAAAAAAGTCACATGAGCACATGTCACAAGGTCATGTGATCACTCCTTACACAACTTATTTCAAGTTTTCAAATCATTCATGTGGGAAAGAATTGATAAAAATGTTGTTTTTTTACTGTGGAATAAAATTATAATTTTTAGAAATAGAAATTGATTGCTACAGCTGATGGCATGATCTGGATTACTTATCCAAAATGAAGTCATAATTTGGAATTCTATTCAGGGTAGAAAGAGGTCAGAACTAGGGCTGTCAATAACGATTATTTTGGTAATAAAAACAGACCTAAGCAAAGAGTAGCCTTTAAAGTGACTTAAAATACATGAACAACAATGATGCAATAATATTTGGTTCAAATAAAGTATCAGAAGTAAGTAATCATGTTTTTTAACATTGCTAAAACACATGATATATTCATAAACAATCAACTTATGTACGTTATGCATTAGAAGTACTGCCCGCAGAGGGCACCAACTTTACAACAATCAAATCTTTAATATCTTTTTATAAAAACGACATTTATTCAAATGTTCACTTATTTAAGGTTTAGCAACTTCTTAGAAAATGGTCGAATAATGCGATGCACGGATTCTCGTCCGTGGAAGGCACTACTTCTGGTCTTTTCCCGGTCACTCGACAAGGGTAAATTAATTTTTTTTTTTTTTTTTTATAAAAATGTAAAAATCGAGGAATCGTAACAAAAAAAGCTTAAATTCATGAACAAATACCACATCTCAGAGGTCACGTGACATGCTAACCTCCTCTTTTCCATCCATGCCTGGCAAGCACATTTCCTCCTCTTCATCGGTATCCTCTTCCTCCCCCTCTTCTGTGTCATCCTCTTCCTCGTTCTCACTGCTGTTTTCACCATCCTCCTCACTGCAGTCCTATTGATCATAACAGATAATGAAGTGAACTTTTGTAAAGTCCCAAACTTACAAATTCCATTGATTTTCAGTAGTTTCTTTGAAAGGATGTTTTGTGAAAAGCGCTATACAGATAAACTTGAGCAAACAAGTTACCAGATCACCTCAATTTGGGATTGAGCCTGCAGTGCTAGTAACCAGGATGCTTGGCCATTATACAAATGTGTCCCCTCACCTCTTCCTCACTACCTTCCTCTTCTTCTCCTTCCTCTGACTCTTCACTGTCCTCAAAAAACTTGGACTTTGCACTTCCAGGAGCAGGAGCTGCAGAGGAGGAGCAGGAAGGACCAGCATCCCCAGTTGACCCAGACTTCTCACCGGATCCGTCCGAAGCAGAGCCACTACCGCCACCAGAAGCAGCCGCTCTCCTGCAGGCCCTCATCTTGGAGCCTTCAGCCACACCTCCGACACCAGCTGCCTTCTCCTTCCCATTGCTGTCGGCCTCAGAAGCCCCACATTCCGTCTCACCGTTGATTCCCTTCGCAGCGTGAGACTTCTCTCCATCCTCAGACTCTTTAGAGGCATCTGGACACGGCTTTTTGGCATTTTTGTTTTGGTTCTGTCCGAAGCGGATAAGCAGCTCCTCGATTGTCATGGTGGCCTCTTCATGCAGTAGAGCTGCTTCTTCATTATCAACTGACAAGAAAGATGAAGTTATTATTTTAACTTGCAGTAGTCGAACTGTGCATGCATCAGTGTTCATTTCAAATAATTCGTCAATTTGGTCAACAGCATTTTTTTACTGACAAAAACGAGAAGTTAACTCAATAAAAATCAGTTTTAAATGACAAAAACCATGATGAAAATCTATTGAAATTTGTCAATTAAAAACAAGACGGGAAGAGATCCAGTCAGAACTGATGTCCGGAGTGGCAGATACGCACATTTAAATTCTAACATGCTGATCTACCTGGCGGGACACAAGTTGGCATACACTTGCCGTCTCATAAAACGTTCAAAAATAGAAATGTGAAATAGTAGTGTATTTTATTAAAAGATTTTTAATTTAAATGCTGTTCTTTTTAAACTTTTTTTTTTTTTTCAAAGAGAAAAAAAAAAAAAAAAAGCAGCACAACCGTTCCCAACATTGATAATAAATCAGCATATTAGAATGATTTCTGAACGATAATGTGACTGGAGTATTGATGCTGAAAATTCAGATTTGCATCACAGAAATAAATAATATTTTAAAGTATATTAAAATCAAAAACCATAATTTTATTATTTAATATTCCCGTTTCTGTATTTTAGATCAAATTAATTCAGCCTTGAAAAAACAAAATAGTAATGTTTCCAATCTTTTGACCAGTACTGTACATAAGAAAACAGTTTTGATGACATCAATATGCGATATGTACAACCCTAACACCAACCATCATCTTCATCTGCTACTTTTTCTGTTTCTTCCTGAGGACGTCCAGCTATCTGAACAAGTTCCTTGATGACTTCCTCTGTGGTGATTCGGCCATCGATAGCCAGGAAAGCATCTTCCAGAGCCTGGAAATATGAAGAAAACCAATGATGGGGTCAGCGACTGTACACATTTTCAGGTATAATATAAATGCTGAAAAGTCACATGAGAGACAATGGAACTAGAGCTGCAACTAACAATTATTTTTTTCTGTCGACTAATCTAACGATTATATTTATTAAGTTTTATTTTATTAATCTAGTGATCTTTTTTTACGTAAGAAGTTAGAACTAATTTATCAGTTCATTGAGGTGTAAAAACACTGGGACACGCCATTATGTAACAATACGATTTGATTTTGATTAAAAATAAGCCACTTATGTGTGTTCGTCCAGTGGTAGACATTTGAACTTTAAAATGAAGAGTGTCAAAGACTTTCTGTACAGTCTTAAAAGGAACTTTGATAGTGTTCAAGCCATTGAACAAACGTCTCCTGAAACGTGTGTTTTTCCTCTTGCGCCGTCTGTAATGCAGCGAGTCTTCGCGACTCCGCGGGGCGGGAATCAGGAGCGCGAGCAACTGAAACATCGCACGTGTGAACGTCCGCGAACATCCAAATAAACTTCTTTGAAATGCAAAACTGATTTTCGTTCGCTCGAAATATTTTCTTATTTGCGAGGCGAAGATTTTCTCCTCAACTCAGTTCACGCGAAATGCCCTTTTGCACGCTCAAAATAGGATCTTGCGCGCGCAAACATTTGGAAGAGATCCAATTCCACAGGTGGCACGCCTTTTCGGTTCTGCAAAGGGAACAAAGGACCGTTTTATTTGGCCTCTGTTTAAAGTATTCCCATACTTATGATAATCGTGGTCTGGGTTTTGTGATTGAATGGAACTTTCTCCGTTCCCAGGTGCAGAAGCCGCCATTACGCCACATGAATGTAAACAGTGTGACGCGTCGACGCATTTCACGCACGTCGACGCATCGTTGCAGCACTAAATGGAACAGACAACAGAGCCAAGTCTAAAAAGACTTAAATCACATATTTACTGGATTTGCATATCTAAACTAACATAATGTCTTAAGGCCAATTCACACCGCACCAACCAACGCCAACAAACACGTCTGTTGGACCGGTGTGATACCCCTGTTGGCGTCCGTTTTCACCCGACTGAACATGTTTAATCGGCATTTGTCGGTTCGTGGATGGTCCGATCAGTGTGGTTTTAAAATAGTCAATACATAAAGTTACAATACTCAATTTAAATAGCCTGTAGTGTAATCCGTTCAGCAGAATGCTGCTCCTCTGTGGGGATGCCATTTGCGAAATGGAAATATTTGGATTCGTGCCGAAAGAGAGGTATAAGCGTGAGAGCAACGCAGGTTTAAGCCAAGTTTAGTTTTAAATGAATTGATTTTGGCTTGTTTAGCTACAAATGGTTGTATAGGGCTTTGATCGGTCACGCTAAAATAAGTTTAAAAACCGGTGAAGGCTGTACAACCCAACGCGAGTCATCAGATAGATGGCCAGCGCTTCAGATTTCAGGTTAGTATTAGTAATACTTTTAAACAATGAGAATATATGACACTATATTATTAATCTAATAAACTTGCCTGAAAATATTAACATGGTTACACGCATGTTCGATCTCAATTTGTCCCAGTCAGACTTGACTCTCTGTGACTCGTTTGACTGTTTGTTGGTTCAGTGTGAACACGACAGTTATTTTTCATAACATTCTAAACCCAACGGCCAAGTTCGTTGTCGTTTGTTGGTGCGGTGAGAATTGGCCTTTAAATACCAGCAAAAACAAGACTTTCTTTGCACAAAAAAGAGTGCATCATACCAGATGCAAATTGGTAACTGTGAGAAGTGTAGCAAGCGTTTACCTTTTGCAGCTTTCCATCCTTATACGTCTTCTGCTCTTTAATGATGTCAGGTAGATACTTGGAACAATACAAAGCCACCTCTTCACCTGGAGAAACGGTAGCAAATTCTCACTAAACAAAATGATGAAATTGATAATTCATCCAAGAATATTCTTAGCCATTATTCAAGAATATTTCACAAAAAACAAACAGACCGCTGATTTCCATTGTGAGGATAAAGAGAAAAGACACTTCTCAAAATGTCTTATGCTCCATGTAAGAAATTCAAACAGGTTTGGAACGACATGATGGCGAGTAAACGACAGAATTTTCATTTTTTGGCTAATCAAAGGCTGCCTCCGAAATCACATACTCTCGAGTATGTACTTATTTTGAATGGAGTAATTAGTTAACGACCACCAGAGGAAAAAAAAAAAGTGAATGTGAGAAAAAGTACTTTTTTCTCCATGTCATTACATTCCTTTTTTCTTTATGCTCTATACAGTTTGAAAAATTATATTTAAAGCATATGTTGTGTCCTCTGTAGACACTCCTGATTTCCTTTTAATCAATCACCAATAAATTTATAGATTAAGATTTTTTAAAATACCAAACTTTGTACAAAAATTAACTGTTAGGAACGATATAACAGAATGATTTGATATACCATTTTGCTTTATGTAATATGCGTGTCAAATGGCAATAAATATAGCGCATCTTTACACTGCATCTAATTTGCATATATTAATGTGTCTTTGGGGCAATATGCAACGAAAAAATTTGAGTAATAATTGACAATATTGTCATAGTTCTTTCCCTATTCACTTGTTGTTTCTCCCAAAATGCCTAATAATTGTATTGTGAGCACTTCCTGTGTTATTTGCCAATTCATGAAGAATGGCTTGTTTGTTTTCCTCACTTGTAAGTCGCTTTGGATAAAAGCGTCTGCTAAATGACTAAATGTAAATGTAATAAACATGGTTTAAGACCAGGGGCCTCATTTATGCCCTGAAAGATACGTACGCCATCTTTTACCTAAAAGATGGGATTTATAAAAACAAACTTGCCAGGAAAATTTGCGCACCTGCACGCAAACTCTTTTACTAGAGTGAGAAAAGTAATGAAGTAAACAGAAGGATTTTAAACTCAGTTTTCGTTTTGATACACATTTACATTAATATTCCAGTTTTATTACTGGCGATAAGCCCTAAAGTCATTACACAGATGTTGGATTTAGATAGTGGATGTGCTACTTTAGATCACTTTTCCTGTGACACGCTGGGAATGAATGGAGCACAATAATTCCTCCTTGCAAAAACGATGATCAGTGATGCACACTTACTTCCGATATTATGAAAGACACTACTGGATTCGTTGGTCGAACGGTTTGTCCGGTTTGAATAGGTTCAATGATAATATCACTGTACAACCGTAGCTGGAGGAGGTGTTGATGTCTGTACAGGCATCTTCTAACAATTATGAAAAATACCACTGAATTTGAATGATGTAACTTGAAGAAAACAGTAAGATTTGTATGTTTCCTTTTTAAAATACTTTGTCAGTGAAGCAATCGTATTTACACTGCAATAAATGAGTCCTATCGGTTTCCACTGAAATAGCCTAAACATACTAAAGATATTATCATCTTATTGGCAAAACTGCATAAATTCAATTTGATTTTAATTTTTGAAACAATTAAAATACTATTTGGACAGTGGAAATGAACGAACTCTATTCTAAAAACTTTATCTGAAGTATTTTAAAGCTACAATTTTGTTTTAGGACATTTTGATACATTTATTCTAGAACAACAAGGATATTGGATGATTTATATCTAATATTCTTCCGTCTTGTACTTTTGACGGTGTTAACAATGGAGTCACGTGGATGGAATATGCATGGAAATGATATGCAAATGAGGTTATGCATAGTAAAAAAAAAAAAGGCGTTGTAAGCTCCATATATGGTGATTTCGGGGAGGAGACAGGGTAGAGATGTGCGTATGGACATCTTCCACTGACTGGGATTTAAAGGGATTTTTGTGCAGGTTCTGGCAAACGCATGGTTTTATAAACCTGAAAACTTGTGCGTACACAGAATATAGTTTTTGTGCATACATACACTTTTAGGATGGAATCTACGGGTTTTTTTTTTTTTTTAAAAAAAGGAGGCCCCACGCTTTCTCTTCTCTCCTCGTATACAGGTGTAATGTATATAATCGCTTGTAGAGACTGCCAATATTTTCTAATCCTCCTGGGTGGGTGGGGGGAGGGGTTTGGGGTAGTGGTTACTTGGTTGTTGTTGTGGTTCTTTTTTATTTCCTCATTTAGTTATATTTTGGAAAGAAATGTGTAAAAGATAAAAGTGCAGACAATATTTTCCCTTTTATGCTTGTCTCTTTAATGATTCAACGTACTTTTTTTTGCCTGTATAATAAAAATTGTGAGGCCCCTGGTGTCCTCTACAGTTGACACGTTTGAAATCAATGTCCTTTTTTGTAACAGAAAGTCAGTATTTTGATTTGAAACCCCATAACATTTTCTTGAGATGTTGATTTGACACACAATTTGAAAATGTATCCGATTTAAATAATTACAAAATTTCATATTTCCATAAGGGAGTTAATCACTAAATGAATGTCAGTCATTTTTAAAGACCAGGGAGTGGGAATGGTCATGGTGAAACTTCCAAACATATGGGATCTATGAAAAGATCTGAATGTGCTTTTTACATGACAACCAGGCTTAAAACTGACACGTAAGGTCTCAGAGAAATTCTCTGAAATACAAGAGGACCAAAACTCCATAGCTGAGTGTCGGGAGTATATACAAGTATAAATGTAATCCAGACATGCTTCATTCGCCATTTTGTCAATATCACATGACCTACCAGCATCATCATCTTCACTGCCATTCACAAACCCTCATTGAATAGTAAATAGTAGTATTATGCATACTTCAATTCTTCCTACAAGTAGTAGGGCACCAGACACATTTACCTGCTCATCCATAATTACGAGTATTATGAATTCGGACATACTTGCGTCACGTTCTGTTTTTCGCTTACTATAGAAGTATTAGATTTCGCGAGCAGCACATCCGGGATATCCCTTCAACTCTTCAAGCTCAAAACTATTTGTACGGCGCGCTTTTTGGAGCTAGAACGACATGATCACTATAAACAGGCACGAAGCTACATTGAAAGAAGAATCTTTGTGGTTCCAATAAAAAAAAAAAACAGCAGCAGAACAACTTTGAGGACGAGTAAATGTCTCCAAAAGCTCTCACACAGGTTCCCAGCTTACCTCCATGACCATCATAGACCGCAAACATAGCGGTTTCATCATCCAACGCCGGGATGCAGTTGTGCGCGTCCTAGGAAACAAAAACAAGCCGTTAAAAAGGAGCTCGAGGCGGGATCTCACTGGCGCCAAAATCCGCGCACGTCACTCCTGCCTCAGACAACAAAACGCATACTACACAACTAACGCACACTGCTATAGGAATCATTTACAGGATAAACATCCAGTATGCTTTAATTCCACCGGGTTGTTCCCTTTCAACTATCATTAGCGGTCCACATAGCAGCAGCAGAGTGAATTAAACGTTGAAAGTGTGTTTTACCTCCATAGACACTCGCCAACCCTGCATGGCCGCGAACCCATAGGTCATTTTCTCATTCCCGCCGTTGCCTGTGCTCTTCTCCGTGTTGGGTTGAGACAAGTAAGCCCCCATGATGTATGTAATGAGGTATAGTGAAAGAAAAGCTCGTAATTCTAAAGGAAATCCGTTCAATTCCGGTTTGCTGACTTCAAAGAAGGTAATACGTCTGCGCAAAGTAGCTACTGGTCACATTTCAGTGTGCAGTGACCCTTCGATGAGAGTAAACCGGTGTGTTACCCTGCTACTGCTGTTAGCTGACGGGCTGCTAACACTGGTGATGCAGCTGGAGTTTCTAATTGAACAATCACAGATGAGAGAAGAGTCCAGATGAGTCTGTCGAAAACTGACAGAACTCACATTAAACACGAAGGGGAATCAATGTGGATTCGATTTGAGTCTCTTTTAAAATACAGAAAGGCTATTAACACGTGTGAGTCAACATAATCAACAGTCCACCAGAAAACCCATTTTACAGAGGGCGGACTTCAGGCACACCGGAAGGGGAAGTCTGTTCATTGTGAGTTCGCGCATGCGCATGGTTAAAACATAAAGAGTGGCGGGGGAAATTGATTCATCGTAGTGACTCGAATCTTCTGAGTCGGTGGCTAAAAAGATTCGTTTATGTCGTTCAGTCACTCTTTATACAGATTGAATCAATAAAGTCACCATGAAATCAAAACTGACCATTCTTATTTTATGGAATATTGCAGTAGTTATTATTAAATAACTTTTTTTTTTTTTTTTTTTTTTTTTTTTTAGAAATCCAATGTTCTCGCAATCTTTAATCAAAATAACTTCCCATCTTCTCCTGGTATGGGTAACTGTTGCTTGGAGTAATAGGCGTTCCTAACGGCAGGGGGCGTGCCGAACGGCTTCTCATTGGTAGAAGGACTATTGGTGTTGGCCAATTAGCGGTAACCATACATTTATGTAAAATCCTGGCGGCTGTAAGACGTGGCGTGTGATTCGTCATAGATATGCCACCATAAGTTTATCTATGTGATTAATGCTTTATTTATCATAGATATGTATATTACGATAGCTAAAATACGATGCGTTTTGTGTGTGTGTGTGAGAGAGTGTGAGTGAGTCGTTTTTGTGATTTATGAGGAAACAATATTTTATTAAAAATGCAGAATGTTTTCTGTGATGGGTAGGTTTAGGAGTAGGGGTAGTGTAGGTGGATACAATGTACAATTTGTACAGTATAAGAACCATTATGGAATGTCCTCACTTTGATAGCAAAACAAACCTGTGTGTGTATAACAGATCTAAACGCGCGGTGATGACGTCAGTCATCCGCGCCATGCATAAGTTCTGAAGGCAATTTAGAAAGTAATTTTTTAAAACTTGAATGTAATATTATTAAGCTCATTGACGCTGTTTTTACATGAAAAGAATGCAATTTGGTTGTATTTTATTATGTTGGATTTATTGTTTTCTGTTGGCCAATATAGCAATTTGAGAGTATGGCTTGCCTTTATGCGAACAGGCATCTTTCGTGACCAATGAGAAACCGCTCGGCACGCCCCCTACCGGTCGACACGCCCATTACTCCAAGCTGCAGTTACCTGTCTCCTTCATTTGGCAGCAACATCTCTTCAACATCAGGCACGTGCACAGGGGAAGGTGGTTTTCAAATTTAACCAAAAGTGCCCCTCTCAGACAAATAATAATAAAAAAAACCCTTTCCTTCCCTTTTCCCTTCCTACTCTAGCTTATGGTACTGAGCAATGTATGAAATTTGTATTGTGAGCACTTCCTGTGTTATTTGCCAATTCATGAAGAATCGCTTGTTTGTTTCCCTCACTTGTAAGTCGCTTTGGATAAAAGCGTCTGCTAAATGACTAAATGTAAATAGAAATGATAATATTGTGGCGAATGAAACAAAATGCATTTGAAATAATGTGCACAATAGAAGTGAATCGCTCAAAAAGTCGGGGAATTCTTGTTTATTTTTACATATCCGTCAGTCTGAGGTGTTGCCATTACGCGTTGCTATGAGTTGCGTGCTTTTTGATTGACTGACTGTTTTTCCAGGTAAAGACTTAAACTGTGTCTGAAACCGCTCCCTATCCACTATATAGTACACTTTATCGGGTGTCGCCATTTTGTAGTGCTGTCCGAATTCTGAGTGAACGACTTCATTCCCTACATTCGTTCACTGCTTTTACCCACAATGCTCTCTGATTTTGAGTGTACATTCGATGTACACTCGTTAAAGCGCCGTTACCAAAATCCAACGCGATGAGACGATCGAGCGCGAAAGAAAAATAAATATGGCGGACGGCAATACGGGAAGCGGCAACTTCTACAAATGTAAGTGTCATTTTTTATTAATTAGAACATCTTTGTAAAGATATTTTGAAGCGAAATGATACAGGTTTATATCATAATATATATACTTATTATCATATGATAATTTGGTCGATTTTTCTCATATGTTAGTGAACTGTTGTACATTGTATACTGTTGTTTATATTGTATTTATTTACTATTATATTTTTTTATAAACAAATGTGACAGTGTAGTGTTTTTGTTCTGTTATTTTTAAATATAAATTTACTAAATAGCATGACACAGGTGTTTTTATTCTCTCTTTATTCTCAATAAACATGACAAATAAGCAGTAATAAAGTCATTAAACTAAACAGGACATATTACAGACGGGTATAGGAAATGTTAATGACGAAATTGTCTATGTTGTCTCTATTAACGTCAGCGTCCGAATTCACTCACTCATTTTCGTTCACTCTTTGCTGATGTAGTGTGCTCAACTGTCATGCACTATATAGGGGTTAGTGAACGAGTGGGCGGTTTCGGACACAGCTTGATACAGCTACGGACACTGGGCATGCGCACATCAATTCTGCGTCATTCAATATACATTTATTTAATTTAATAACTGTATTTGCAGTATTGTAAGGGTAGGTTTAGGGTTGGGGTAGGGGTAGATGTTAATAAAACACAATTTGATATGTAGCACATTTAATTTACTGTTATTTATCCTGAGGTTTTGCCTCATTTCGGGCCGTAGCTGTATCCCATCTGGATACGTCAGTTTGTCTCGAGCCCTATTACGTTTCTGTATTAATAAAAATAAATAAATCCCATTAACATTCAAAGCTAGCGTGTCGATTTAATTAAAAATCCATATATTATATATTTTAAAATTTTACATAATTAATAAATGCCCGTTCGTCATGAATAATACACCAACCAATCGTGATCTGGCACTACAAGTTCAAATTTCATTGGACAATGTGAAGTCGAGCGGTAATTTTCCGTTGAAAATTACATGGACAGACGAACTTCAGTTGTGGAGCGATTTCTGCGGGTTGTCTCATTTGGATGACAACAAAGCACTGCACAAAAGCACCATTTATGGTAAGTAGTGTTAAATTCACCTGTTTTTATGTATATTGATACACCGTTTTACTATTTGTTGAAACTATCATAGATAATGATGCCCAAGTGCCACCTACAGGCCAATTATGTGAAGTGTAGGCTGGCGAAATGGCCAGCATATAATGCAGCATTAAAAAAAAAATTTATATTCATCAAGCCTGCATTATTTGATGAAAATACGATTTAAAATAATGCTTTTCTATTTTAATATACTTCAAAACATTGAATGATCCTTCAGAGATCATTCTAATATGTAAACGGTTATATTTTTTCATAACTTGTGATACTTTTTTCAGGATTCCTTTGATGAATAAAAAGTTTCATCACAGAAATAAATTATATTTTAAAGTATATTAAAATAATATAACATAATAGACTAGCAACAGCATAAATCAAAAAAAGTTAAAGCCAACTAAGGAGTAGATGAGTTTTTCTGTTCAGTGTGATGATGATGTTTAATGTTCCTGACAACTTTTTGTACTCCCATTTAGCAACCAAGAAGACAAGGCTTTGAAAAAAATCGCAAGTGGGTATTACTGATGTCTCTCGGAGTCTGTCGATCATTTCGAATTAAAATAAAGGACCGTTTCGACCGTTTAAAGAAATTAAATAAAGAATTACAACTGGTTTTACGGGAATGGATACACACACTGTAATGAATTGGTGTAAAAATTACAGCATTATTTTACAGCCACTGACTGTTTTTTAATAATGCAGCATATTGCTGTAAACGGCAATGCATTCTGGGGTTACAGAATATTGCTGTAAATTTACCCTTCATCATTTAAAAAAATACAGTTATTTACTGTAATCAGAGAATACAGGGAAATTCTGTAAATTAAATTACAGTAACTGGCTGGCAACCCTGCTGCCAGTATTATACTGTAAAATTTACAGTGATTTTTTAACAGTGCACACTATGTTGCATTCGGTTAGTAGCCTACAATGATAATAGTATCTGCAGGGAGCTGGCAGGAGAACACAGGAGAAGAGGAAGATGTTGGAGAATAGACAAGTAGTCCACATAGTCTGAACAAGACCGGACAATGAGGAAATACGAGGAGTGTGCATTTGTAGCTGTCGTGATGAGAGGCTAGATGGGTTACAGGTGACCCACATAATAAGACGTAATAGACAAAAGACGCCCCATTGGCCGCTTTGGACTGTTGCTGCGATAAGTCAACGAGTCCGTCATATTGCAAGTAGTGCGGGGCAAGACTCCTCATAAAACAAATGTAAGTAAACGGGGAGCTTCGGCTTTGCTGGACAGAAAGCGCAATAAAGTTTACATTTCTCAAACAATTTATGATCTGCATGGAGCATGAAAAAGGTTTTGTCTCCGATTACTCAGCATATCTCTAGTTTGAACTTGAAAATTATTCATTGTCTTGAGGAATAG
Organism: Opsariichthys bidens; assembly: GCA_037194245.1. Taxonomy (NCBI): domain Eukaryota; kingdom Metazoa; phylum Chordata; class Actinopteri; order Cypriniformes; family Xenocyprididae; genus Opsariichthys; species Opsariichthys bidens. Next base: position 4,153,678 of record CM074279.1, read on the forward strand.
TGAAAATTCACGCTTCTTAAGCATAGATTTTTTTCCTAATTTTTTACAAAAATTGTGCAGATGTCCCTAATGGAATATAGTTTCATTGACATGAAATGTGCACATCGATTTTAATTGGAATCGTCTTTTTCTGTCTTCAACAACGGCATTTTAGATTTGTCCCTCATGCCTACAGCTTTTCCTCTTGAATCGCATCACAGGATTGTCACAGGACAATTTCAAATGTTTGTGAAGATAATTTGCATCTCAAAAATGTATTAATCGGAAGCGTCTATATTAAGTCCCTTTTCATTTTTCCTATTTATTTCTATATGTGTTGTCTCCCAACCTTATTCTTGCAGTTTAACACAAAAATGTTTGCTTTATTATTCATAACTCAATAAATGTCACAATAAAGAACTTTTATATTAAACTAAAAAAGACATGAAATTGTCTTTATTTTGAATGGACAGCAGTATATTTACCCGTCTGGCAACTAAGCATTTCACAGATTTAATTTCAGGTTTATTGTACCATAGTTATTCAAATGTACTAAATGAATTTATTTTGATCCAAATCCATTGCAACAGGATATAAAAGGATTGGGCTTAGGCTTCCTCTAGTGGACAACATTAGTAGCACAGCTTGTACTCATTAGTCAATCCTTAAATGTTTTAGTGGATTTATTAAGATATTTTTAGTACAGTTACAGTGCAATATAAATTGTATGAAATATAATATAAGGTCAGATGTAATAGTTCAGTATACAGCATGTGGCATACTGTGGTTTTATGCTATAGCAGCATATTATTATTATCTTATTTTTATATCTATCTTTATATTTGTGGGGACATACAGTGTAAAACAGATTCCAAGATTGACTTTCTGCAAAACATGATCAATGTGTGATTTAAATGAAAGTTTGGAATCTAGCCATATGCTGAGATATTTAATATTATCAACTTCATATAGAGTAGTGTCATTTCATGTTTCTACACAAGGACCAGTTTTGGATATGAGTTTTTGTATGGTACCAAAAATCATAATACAAGACTTTTATTGAGCAATTCATTTTCTGTATTATTATAACTTAGACGCAAAAGAGGCTTGCGTTTGAATGCCTAGGGGCCATCATATATATATATATATATATATATATATATATATATATATATATAAAAGTCTGTTACATTAAAATGTAGACTAATCTAATTTGATACTGAAAAGTAAGACAGATTTTTTTCTTGGCTAACTGCTTGGTCGAACTAGTTTTTAAGACACCGTCTTAATGGCTATGTTTTTGCAACTAGCCCCAGATTTCAATGTAAATATACAGTGTCATCAGCATAGAGTTATGATGGTAAGTTATTTACATAAATAGAAAAGAGAAGCGGTCCTAACGTTGAACCCTGGGGCACACCTTTTTGTTAAATCATAATATTCGATTTATTCCCATTTACACAATGTTTTCTATTATGCAATTATGAACTGAACCACAAAATTACATTTTCAGAATGGCCAATAGCATGGAGTTTATCTAAATGCACTTATTGACTGTACATCATTTAACTTTTTTTTTTTAAAAATGTTTCTGTTTATGTGTAAAAAAAGACAATGATAAAAAAATTAAAGGGTTTAATGAATTTTTGAACAATGTATATTTATACAAAAGTGCAGTAACCTGGAATGAATAATGTATTGCAGTTTTAAGAAAATAAGCATGATTTTGTTATGATTTGTGGAAGTATTTTATTTTAGTTATGTCATTTGATTGTAATTCTACATTTATAATCTATCATCTGACTTTTTCATACTTTCATTCTCATTCAACTGGCCAGGATAATTGTACTTCACATTCAGCTATGGAGGGGGAGAGGAGACCCATACAGAAGTGTCACTTCCTGATATTATGGACAGAGGGCGCTCAAACACAAAACATCACGCTCATTTCAATGGCATTACCACTAGAGGGCGTCTGCTCATTTCCACTCGTCGATGCTTGAAAAATCCTAGATTGGACACTAGTAGACACAAAAACAGTAGTCACACTTGATTATTGGGTTATTTTGAAATGGATTGTTTATGCTTTAAATAATATGACTTTTTATATGTTTGTTTGTTTTTTATTTACAGCACAATATAACGGAACGTCACTTCTAAGGATTGACAGCTCCTTTAGTCCAATGACTTTTATGAACCTTCTGCACACACAGGCGAGGTTAAGCCGACTTTTGCGCGATCATCTCTCTGACTTTCCCCCAAATCTCCCAGAGAGGGTCATCCCCCAAAGCTGGCTGAAAAATGGGAGTCCCTGCTGTGATTGACGTTTCGAAAGAAGCCCGTCCAGATGGAGAGGTGTGAGAAAGTCTCTCAGCAAAAGAGCCGGAGGGGGGGAGGAACATTATTCCCTCAACTGCTGAGTCACATGAGCCTCTTTGTTTGGCCAGCAGCAGCTGATATGTACAAACACACGCACATGGCTGGAGCGTGGGACTGGTGCGGCACTCACCCACCTAAACAAACAATGAAGAAAATCAGCAGGCATCTAAGAAACGAATGACAGTCGGCCAAGTAAATGAGTCGGAGAAAGTGAGGGATCCTACCGAGCTCCTTAAACCATGTTTGAGTGGCACGAAGGCAGCGAGTTCTACTAACACACACTGCCTGTCTTTTAGAATTAGCTGGCATCATTATTCATGAGGCTTTCCAGACTAATGAGATGATAGACACCCAATCAGGCTTACGTCTCTACTGAAGTGGCCTGAGATGTATTTGTTGGCTTTGGGAGGGGGAGAACTAGCATTCCCCTCTCCGTCTCTCGCGCTCTCCCCTTTTTTCTCCTTGATGTGAACAACTGATGACCCGGGAATGCGCGATCCCCCGGGGATTAGGGTTTGCTCGAGTCTATGGGTATGAAACACTGCCATCTGCCACCGGGCACATTCATATACTCGGCAGAAGGCCACATCGTTTGTTGATTTAAATGGAGAACTTAACTTTCCCAGGACAGTATGACCCTAGCACCCCCACCTCCTATGCAGTACTGTCTGTGAGCGAGCGGGAACGAGGCGTATTTTAAGGGATTCCCGTTACCACATGATGATGGATCTCCTTCGCACAATATGGCAGTGTGTCTGTGGGTGCGCTGGGATTCTGGGGGTGTGGGAGCATCTCCTCAGTTGATTGGTAGAATGCTAATGATTCTGAGAACGCTCAAAACGGCTTCATCCGAGCTGTCAGAGCCGAAGCACCTAGATGCTGCAGACACAAAGTCAGGGTTCGGCCATTGTTGGACCAGATGCAAGGGAGGTACTTCGGACCATTAAGTGTATAATCAGCCGAAAGAACTGATTTCGAGTAGTCGTTATCAATCGTGGGGAGTAACCAGCTAAAAGTAGGGAATTGGCTATTTGTCATGAGTGACAGTAGCTCAGCGTGAGAAAACACAATTTTTTTTTTTATTGATATTGAACTTTTGTACTTCACAGATGAGAAAACTGAAGCTGCAAAGATTCACTTTAGTGTTCGTTTCAAAAATGATCGTATCTTTCAGTCTTTTAAAGGTGTCCGTTCAAATTTAACACTGATTGAGGGGTCGTTTTATTTGGTCTAAATTAAAACTACGCTTCTAAAAAGAAATTACATCTGATTTACATATTTAATAAGATTTTGAACTCCTTCTTGGGTATTTTCAATGTTCACTGCCATTCAAAAGACCGTGGGGTCGATTTAAAAAAAAAAAAAATGTTTTTGAAACATCACGATCTTTCAGAAATAATTTGAACATTCTGATCTGGTGCTCAAGAAACATTTCTTATCAATGTTGAATATTTCCTTGATGAATAAATAAAAAAAAACAGCATTATTTAAACAAAAAAAACTTTTCTAACGTTATAAATGTCTTTACTGTCTCTTGATCAATTTAATGCTTCCTAATAAAAGTGTTAATTACTTTAAAAACTTGAACAATATGCAAAAAAGGCAGTTGTGCCAGAATCATTCTATACAGTAATAATTTAAACAAACTGTAAATATTACAATTTAAAACTGTAATTTACAAACTGATAAAGCAACTTTTTGAGCAGCTTGTAGCATGTTAAAGTTTTGAAGTAGCTTTCCAACTCGATTATACTTACAATTTGTGACTGTACTGCTCAAATTATTCTTGTTTGGGCCGGAAACAATGAAACTTGTCAGAAAATCCTTCTTAAATGTCCCATTTTAGCTGATGAGCTTATCACTACACTGGTAAAAAATTACTGTAAATTTTACAGTATAATACTGGCAGCAGGGTTGCCAGCCAGTTACTGTCAAATTTACAGTAGTGTTACTGTAATTTAATTTACAGAATTTCCCTGTATTCTCTGATTACAGTAAATAACTGTATTTTTAAAATTACGAAGGGTCAATTTACAGCAATATTCTGTAAATTTGAGTCAAACCAACATGTGACCCCAGAATGCATTGCAGTTTACAGCAATATGCTGTATTATTAAAAAACAGCCAGCGGCTGTAAAATAATGCTGTAATTTTTACAGTAATTCATTACAGTGTAGCTTTCCCATGGGAGTAAAATTAGTCCGCTAGTACATTAATCCTGATTGTGTGTCATTACTTTGAAGATTTCAATTGTGGAGGAAACCACAAACCATGAGATTTTTGCTTAAAACACTTGTTCACTTTAAATCTACAGAATTTAACCTTCCGTCATTCACTGTTAAAAAATTACTGTAAATTTTACAGTATAATACTGGCAGCAGGGTTGCCAGCCAGTTACTGTAAAATTTACAGTAGTGTTACTGTAATTTAATTGACAGAATTTCCCTGTATTCTCTGATTACGGTAAATAACTGTATTTTTTAAATTACGAAGGGTCAATTTACAGCAATATTCTGTAAATTTGAGTCAAACCAACACGTGACCCCAGAATGCATTGTAGTTTACAGCAATATGCTGTATTATTAAACAACAGCCAGCGGCTGTAAAATAATGCTGTAATTTTGACAGTAATTCATTACAGTGTTCACTTGGTTCTTAACATCTCCAAGCCAATGCATGTATTATTAAATATTTTCATTTTGAATTCTGCCATCAGTCCTGACTCTGAACATGCATCAGATACCTCTGTATGTTGATATGTGTGGTTGCTAAACATGTCACCATCACACTCATCGACTGGACAGCAATCAGCTGGACACCTGAGCTTTGTTTAGTGTCCTTCCTCTCAGGAGCGCTTCAGTTATCACTGCTCTCTCCTATAGGATGACAGTTGCTCTCGCTTTTATAGAACATATCTGCTGCTTTCTCTAACACTTATGTGCTTAGGGTTTAAAACGCATGGTTTGTCCTCGTCATGCCCACACAATAATTATCTACCAGAATTTGTCCACTTTGTGGAACAAGACCCAATGATAATGCAAATAACTGATAGCGCTCTTCCATAGAAGGGTGTTTCATGAGGTGATTCTTTCGAGGGATTAACCCGTGACACGACCGTCTCTTGCTGTCCGCTCAGGAATGTTCCGCAGGCAACATAACCTTTACAATTCTGCTTGTCATTCACAAAGTTCTTCAAATTCTACCCAGCTTCATGCATGCTTATTTACAAAGTACTTCAGTGAATGTTTTCAGTTTTAGCAATGTTTTCAGCAACCAAACAAGCTAATGCTTAACGTGTTTATTGAAACGACATGTCATCTCTTTCTCATCAAACAGCCAGACTAACGAATAGCTCGACACAAACTCTGCCTACAGGGTTTTCTTATTAGATTATCGTATAAGTATTAATTTATGACGCATCTACGGTGGCCGAGAGAGCTCAAAGCGCTTCAAATAATAAAACGCATGCGAATTAAAAAAAGCACATGCAAATTAAAAAAAAGCACATGCGAATTAAAAAAAGCACATGCAAATAAAATAAAAAAACGTGATCATCAGTTTGACAACACATGTGCTGCAAATCCTCACAACACATGCAAACTCAAAAAACCGCTACATTTACAAAAAGCGCTCCAAACTTGTTTTTGGATGCTTTTCCTACTAGGGTCCGTCACTTTTTGGGGTCCCCCTTGAAACATTTCCGTTGTGGTTTGTGCTCTTTGCAGCGCTTTTTGTAAATGTAGCGCTTTTTTGAGTTTGCATGTGTTGTGAGGATTTGCAGCACATGTGTTGTCAAACTGATGATCACGTTTTTTTATTTTATTTGCATGTGCTTTTTTTAATTCGCATGTGCTTTTTTAAAATTTTTTTTAATTTTTAATTTGCTTTTCTCAATATTGCGATTTTATATCTCATAATTCTGACTTTTCTCAATATTGCGATTTTATATCTCATAATTCTGACTTTTCTCAATATTGTGAGTTTATATCTCATAATTCTGACTTTTCTCAATATTGCGATTTTATATCTCATAATTCTGACTTTTCTCAATATTGTGTTTATATCTCATAATTCTGACTTTTCTCAATATTGTGAGTTTATATCTCATAATTCTGACTTTTCTCAATATTGCGATTTTATATCTCATAATTATGACTTTTCTCAATATTGTGAGTTTATATCTCATAATTCTGACTTTTCTCAATATTGTGTTTATATCTCATAATTCTGACTTTTCTCAATATTGTTAGTTTATATCTCATAATTATGACTTTTCTCAATATTGCGATTTTATATCTCATAATTATGACTTTCCTCAATATTGTGAGTTTATATCTCATAATTATGACTTTTCTCAATATTGCGATTTTATATCTCATAATTATGACTTTTCTCAATATTGTGAGTTTGTATCTCATAATTCTGACTTTTCTCAATATTGAGAGTTTATATCTCATAATTCTGACTTTTCTCAATATTGTGAGTTTATATCTCATAATTATGACTTTCCTCAATATTGTTAGTTTATATCTCATAATTATGACTTTCCTCAATATTGTGAGTTTATATCTCATAATTCTGACTTTTCTCAATATTGTGAGTTTATATCTCATAATTCTGACTTTTCTCAATATTGCGAGTTTATATCTCATAATTCTGACTTTTCTCAATATTGTGAGTTTATATCTCATAATTATGACTTTCCTCAATATTGTTAGTTTATATCTCATAATTATGACTTTCCTCAATATTGTGAGTTTATATCTCATAATTCTGACTTTTCTCAATATTGTGAGTTTATATCTCATAATTCTGACTTTTCTCAATATTGCGAGTTTATATCTCATAATTCTGACTTTTCTCAATATTGTGAGTTTATATCTCATAATTATGACTTTTCTCAATATTGTGAGTTTATATCTCATAATTATGACTTTTCTCAATATTGTGAGTTTATATCTCATAATTCTGACTTTTCTCAATATTGTTAGTTTATATCTCATAATTCTGACTTTTCTCAATATTGCGATTTTATATCTCATAATTCTGACTTTTCTCAATATTGTGAGTTTATATCTCATAATTCTGACTTTTCTCAATATTGTGAGTTTATATCTCATAATTCTGACTTTTCTCAATATTGTGTTTATATCTCATAATTCTGACTTTTCTCAATATTGTGAGTTTATATCTCATAATTCTGACTTTTCTCAATATTGTGAGTTTATATCTCATAATTATGACTTTCCTCAATATTGTTAGTTTATATCTCATAATTATGACTTTCCTCAATATTGTGAGTTTATATCTCATAATTCTGACTTTTCTCAATATTGTGAGTTTATATCTCATAATTCTGACTTTTCTCAATATTGCGAGTTTATATCTCATAATTCTGACTTTTCTCAATATTGTGAGTTTATATCTCACAATTCTGACTTTTCTCAATATTGTTAGTTTATATCTCACAATTCTGACTTTTCTCAATATTGTGAGTTTATATCTCACAATTCTGACTTTTCTCAATATTGTTAGTTTATATCTCATAATTCTGACTTTTCTCAATATTGTGAGTTTATATCTCACAATTCTGACTTTTCTCAATATTGTGAGTTTATATCTCATAATTATGACTTTTCTCAATATTGTGAGTTTATATCTCACAATTCTGACTTTTCTCAATATTGTTAGTTTATATCTCATAATTCTGACTTTTCTCAATATTGTGAGTTTATATCTCACAATTCTGACTTTTCTCAATATTGTGAGTTTATATCTCATAATTATGACTTTTCTCAATATTGCGATTTTATATCTCATAATTATGACTTTTCTCAATATTGTGAGTTTATATCTCATAATTCTGACTTTTCTCAATATTGTGAGTTTATATCTCATAATTATGACTTTCCTCAATATTGTTAGTTTATATCTCATAATTATGACTTTCCTCAATATTGTGAGTTTATATCTCATAATTCTGACTTTTCTCAATATTGTGAGTTTATATCTCATAATTCTGACTTTTCTCAATATTGCGAGTTTATATCTCATAATTCTGACTTTTCTCAATATTGTGAGTTTATATCTCACAATTCTGACTTTTCTCAATATTGTTAGTTTATATCTCACAATTCTGACTTTTCTCAATATTGTTAGTTTATATCTCATAATTATGACTTTTCTCAATATTGCGATTTTATATCTCATAATTATGACTTTTCTCAATATTGTGAGTTTATATCTCATAATTCTGACTTTTCTCAATACTGTCAGTTTATATCTCATAATTCTGACTTTTCTCAATATTGCGAGTTTATATCTCATAATTCTGACTTTTCTCAATACTGTCAGTTTATATCTCATAATTCTGACTTTATAACTCACAATTGCAACTTTATATCACATAAGTCTGAGGGAAAAAGTCAGAATTGTGAGATAAAAACTTGCAATTGCCTTTTTTGTGTTTGTTCCACACTTATTAGTATTCCAAAGTATTCTAAAGTATTTAGATTAAGTTACTAAACTTGAGTAATGTAACGAAATACGTTAAAAATTACTTTTTAAAGCATGTATTTTGTAATTTGTAGTGAAATACATTTTAAAAGTAACCTACCCAGCCCTGACAAACAGTACCACATAATGACAACATGAAAGAAGTTTGTTTGAAATCTTTGTAAGTTTATAAAAAAAGGAAAAAAAAAAATCATATGTAAATTAGATAAAAAGGCTCACAAAAGGCTGTTTGATTTACTACTTTGAGCCCCCATGAGCCTAGTTTGAATAAATTTATAGTAATTTCAGCTCTGTTTTACTCATTTTACTATGTTTAAAGTGTGCAATCTCCAACAAACTCTCATTGCAATTCGTAACTATTTTGCATTTTGGAAAATTGGTGGCAAATGTGTTTGAATTTGTACAATCTTATTCATACATTTTACACACTCTGCTTACGCCACACTAGTGGTTAGATCTTTATGCTTCGTGTTTTTCATGTGAAATTCACTACTCATAAAACTCATTAGATCAGGTTGGTCATTTCAGTGGCACTATCAGCACCACATATAATAATAAAATAATACAAATAATGACTTTTTTTCCCCAAACATTTCCATCATCTGCCATTGGTCAGTTAGAAAAGATACAAACTTTTGCTGTGAGGACTCTCAAACAAACAGCAATGATTTGACAAAGTATTTTAGCACTGAAACATGTTGCACTTTCATCTTCATAATCCATTCTAAAAGCACTCAATGCCATTCTTCTGAAGCTGATGTGATGCAAACATCAAAATGTATTAGTTCACAAATCATGCACTATGGTGACAGTGTTTTGAGTTCATAAATAATGTGGAAGACCACGAAAAAAGTCTTTATTAATCAATCTGCTCCTGTAATAATAATATGTGAAAATAAATAAACATTGTTGGAGAATTTGACATTTTTGAAAGCACGGAAAAAAATAGTAGGCTAAATCGTGCGCACGATTTACTTTTTTTTTCTTGCATGTCGTGTGCAGGCATGTTTTTCCAAAGAGCCTACACTGTAATGAATTACTGTAAAAATTACAGCATTATTTTACACCCGCTGGCTGTTTTTTAATAATACAGCATATTGCTGTAAACTACAATGCATTCTGGGGTCACGTGTTGGTTTGACTCAAATTACAGAATATTGCTGTAAATTGACCCTTCGTAATTTAAAAAAATACAGTTATTTACTGTAATCAGAGAATACAGGGAAATTCTGTAAATTAAATTACAGTAACACTACTGTAAATTTTACAGTAACTGGCTGGCAACCCTGCTGCCAGTATTATACTGTGAAATTTACAGTAATTTTTTAACAGTGTATGTTGAAGGCAGTGTGGGGCAGAAACGGACAGCAGATTCTGTCTAGGCCTGGCACTTGCTGATGGGCCTGTCCTCAGCTGTATTTGTTCTTACCAAGTGTCATTGTTTTGCTAAAATGTGCCAAATGAGTGACTTTCTCAGCAGAACGCTCAAGAGGTGTGAGCACCATATGGGCCGGAGCGAGTGCAGTTTATAAGAACCTGGGTTTCCTTAGCCAGAATGGAGACTGGGACTTTAGTCGCAATAAAGTATCTTTCTCACCTCCAGTTTGTGTTACTGTGGGAAAAGGAGCCGGTGAAAGTGCTGTTTACCAACATTCCTGAACTACACCATCTGTCACAGGCACCATCAGCATCTCCAGCTCCTTTTTCCAAAATTCCAACACCAGTGTTGGGGGAAATGCATTACAAATAACTCATAATCAGATTACTGTTTTCATGTAACTAGTAAAGTAACGCATTACTTTTAAATTTACGACAAAATATCTGTGTGACGTTTTCAAACTTTCTTCATTCTTCTGTGATGCAGAAAGGAAGCACAGCTGAAACGTTTGTCAGAGCTGCGCCCTCTACTGTACAGATGTGAACTTGCGTTTGCTTTAGTCCGAGGCTTATTCATTTCACTTTTGGAATGAAAGGGACTTTACTTTAGAGCAGAGCTTACCAAACTTAAGTGGGGTAAGGCCCCCTAAAAACATTGCAAAAGCTCCACGACCCCGCCGTTAAAAAAATATATACCTACAAATACATTTATTAACAAGTTTGTAAGAATTTCATGTGATCTATGATGTCAACATTCTTTACAAATATATTTAAATCCATAACACTATCCTTACATACTTTCATAAAAATCAAAAAAAATTTTGTTATTAAAAAAAACAATCAAGCAAGCCCAGCCCAGGTTGGAAAGAATAATGTAAAAGTAATGTAACACAATACTTTCCATAAAAAGTAACTAAGTAACTTTCCCCAACATTTAGCCTTTTCTGGCAATTTTTGATACATTTCCAGCATTAATTTGTTTGAATCACACACTATCTATGACTGTGGAGATATGAATCGTTGGCCTGTGGCCCACTATCTTCAGCCTGGGAAACACCAGAGGCGACAGGAA
>CM074279.1:4170000-4175000 GCA_037194245.1 Opsariichthys bidens
TATAGTATCTCATCTTCATGAGCTGACCCAAAAAATTGTTATTGTATTCATCTGAAAACTGTCTTTGGTCAGAGGTTCCTCTGCCTGTCATTTGGCCCACAAACTTGATCTGTTTATTTAGCAACTTTATAAAAGCCATAATAAGTGCATTTCACCTAGTGATGATTCTAGAGTTTCTTTTAGACTACTGGAAATTTGTACTGCTAAATTCTAGCAGCACAAAGAAGATAAATGTAAAGGATTCAACGATAGGATGAGAATGATCATAAACTGCTGACATCAATCTTACATCCTCTGACTGTTTGTGACCAGTTGTGTTGTCTCAGGATGACTGATATTACTTAATGCCAAAAAATAATTATCAGTGAAATATTGTACATACATTGTGAAATCCGATATTTTTGTTTTATTTTCCAGTAAAATCTTTAAAACAAGAAACATTTAGCCTACTTAAAGGGTTAGTTCACCCAAAAATGAAAATTTTGTCATTAATTCCTCACGCTCATGTCGTTCTGCACCCGTAAGACCTTCGTTCATCTTCACAACACAAATGAAGATATTTTTGATGAGATCCGATGGTTCAGTGAGTCTCTATTGTCAGGAAGATAATTGACACTTTCAGATGAACAGAAGGTACTAAAACATATTTAAAACAGTTCATGTGAGTACAGTGGTTCAACCTTAATATTATAAAGAGACGAGAATTCTTTTTGTGCACTAAAAAAACTAAATAACGACTTTTCAACAATATCTAGTGATGGACGATTTCAAAACACTAGTTTTGAAACACAAGTTTCCAGGAAAATAAGGAAAATAATAATAATATAAACTTAGTATATAATTGTAACACAGTTCGTAAGAACGGGAAGAAGAAGGCGGGAACCGGCGAACATTCAACAACTTTTAATAAACAAATAAACCAACAATAAAACAAAAAGTAGAAGGGCGGCAGTTCCTCGCGGCGACTGCTGCCCACACAAACATAATACAAAGCAAAATAAAATCCAGGCCTGGTCCTCTCTCGTCCTTCACTGTCGTCGCTCCTCTTTTATGCTTCCGGAGCTCCTCCGTGAGAGGTACGAGACCGGTGCAGTGTGCAGCTGACGCTCATTATCAATCACGTCACCGGCCTCGCGCCGTTCCCTCACGGCTCTCGCCCGCCCTGCTCGTCACAATAATAATAAAATACAATAATTATAAAATAAACTTGAACTTCATTTATATATTATATTATGTAATGAGAGGGGATACATGTATTATCTTCAAATGCTTTTAGATATAATATCTTAAACAATTTTCCTTCTCAAATAAAAGTATCTTGATTTGGAAAACAAGACCAAAATACTTATTATAAAGTACCATAAATATGATTTCTAAAGCTCCTTTTACCCCATAAACCACAATGAATTTCACAATAACATTCTCTAGAAATGTTTTGTTGCCGTTTGTTTCTCTATTACTGATCTTGGACCGGATGGCTTGTCTTAAGTCAGCCTTAACAACAACCCTGCTTAAAATACGTTGTACTTTTCATTGCGGTTTCGGCTTGGGGTAATGGCAGGCTCCGTCTTTTTCCACCAAAAACCTCTGATCAGATTTGAGGTGACAAAGCAGTTTGTGTCGAGGTCCACGCCACCAATAGAGGGCGCATGATGTCAGACGTGGCCTTTTAACACAACAGACTTGCTGCTCTCATTGATTCAGCCCATTCACCCCCTCATCCACATGACTTTACACACGCACAAAGATACATGAGCCATGAAGGGCTGTTTAGTGAAGCCCTCTCCGTGTCTTTACATGCCGTCAGCCTTTGCATTATGCAGCCGCCGGCTATGGTGTAAAATTGAATTACCTGTTACAATGCAGGCTATACACTGCAATCAGGATGGCTTTCTTTTCCCACAGCGTGGTGTGGGGAGGGGTGTCAAGGGGAGAAAGCAGACACCAGCTTGTGGGAAAGAGATATAATTCAATCAGATCACAAAATGGCCAAGACCGGTTTTGTTGTCATGAAGTGCTGCACTGAATTCAAAGTAGCTGGTGTGTTAGTAAAAGGCAGATGGAATCGCTCATTAGGTTAGCACACTCTAACCGAGTCCAAGTTAACAAACGCACATCAATAATACAACAATCAACTTCCTTTGTTGGGGAAAAAAGTAAAACCTTTCAAAACCCCAAACATACTATCCAATAGAAGTATGTTTGTGAAATTAAAGTCATAGAAATTACGTGACTTCAAGGTATACCATGGTATTACCATGTTATTGCACATGCAGTATTGTATGTAAATACAAAATATGTGAATACCAACCATAATGGGACTGTGCAATTATTCAGTACCATGATATTTCCATGGACATGCACATTCTTTGCAATAGTAAATGTATGAATATGAATATACAATTGTTCAGTACTATAGAATATATATATATATATATATATATATATATATATATATAATATATATGAGGTTATCATGGTCATACCATGTTTTTTGGACACACATCATGGTATTTTTGGAGTACCATGCACATACCATGCTATATAAACATAGTAACCATTCAGTACCATGATATTTCCATGGACATGCACATTCTTTGCAATAGTAAATGTATGAATATGAATATACAATTGAGTTTACCATGGTCATACCATGTTTTTTGGACACACATCATGGTATTTTTGGAGTACCATGCACATACCATGCTATATAAATATAGTAACCATTCAGTACCATGGTTTTTGCTCACGCACCCTTGTGATATTATGGTATTCTTTGACAATATCATGTAAATACCATTGTATGAATATGAATATGAAATTGGTCAGTGACTGTACCATGGTATTCTTTACAATATGCAAATGTAAATGCCATGAAATATGAGTAATGATTCCGTAGCATGTTTTTGCACATGCGTTATTGTAATACTACAGAATTCTTTGACATTACCATGTACATTCTGTCATTTAAATATATTGATATGTTCAGTACCATGGTATATATGAGGATACCATGATAATACCATGTTTTCTGAACATGTCTCATGGTATTCTTCACAATGGCATGTAAATATCATGAACATAGTAATCATTCAGTACCAAAACATGGTATTACCATGTTTTGGCACGTGCACCCTTTGACATTACCTTGTAAATACCATTGTATGAATATGAAAATGAAATTGTTCAGTAATTGTACCATGGTATTCTTTACAATGCCTTGGATTACTGAATATTATGGATATACCATGAAATATAAATAATGATTCAGTGTTTTTGCACATGCTCTATTGTAATACTACGGTATTCTTTGACATTACCGAGTACATTCAGTACCATGGTATTTGAGGCTATCATGGTAATACCATGTTTTTTGAACACATCTCATGGTATTTTTCACAATGCCATGTAATTATCATGATGTATGAATATAGTTATCATTCAATACCATGGTATTACCACGTTTATTCCACATGCACTATTGTAAAACCACGGTATTCTTTGACAATACCATTGTACATAGTACAAATATGCAATCGTTGAGTGCTTTGATATATATGAAATTACTATTTTATTTTTTTTACGTGTACCATAGCATACTATGGTAATACCATGTTTTTGGCAGAATGGTGATATCAGGTCTTTTTGGACATTTACCATGGTTTCTTTGAATTTCTTGGTGTATGAAAATACATGTATGAGAGTATTCTTTTCAATATATTACCGTTGTAATCTTTTTTTTTTTTTTTTTTTAAAGTACCATAATATTACTTGGAGTAGCTTATATTATCATGTAAAACAATGGCACATGACTATGGTAATAATTCAATATTATTTTATTTATCAATCTGATAAAATATCAAAAATAAAAACGATAAAATAATGATATATAACAGAAATAATAACAGAAGAAAAATCTCTCCGTATTTCTATTTAGAGAGAGAGAGAGAGAGAGAGTGATATGGCCCAGCAGGGGATTGTGAGACACAAAAGAGCCTGTTAGGAAAACATCTCTGCTCTTCTTCTCGCCGTCAGCTTCCGCTGTCTTATCATCCAGTTACATGGCTAATTATTAGCTCATTATTAGTGCTCCCTAAAACATCACCTTACTGCAGCTGTCTGAGTGACAGAATTATCAGGGAGGGAATAGGTGGAGCAGAGGAGTCAGGATGGTCCGTTTCTAAAAGCGGCCGCTAATCGTGTGACGTGAGATATCTGTGTGCTAGTGCTTCCTCTCCGACAGCATCTCAGACTGCGCTATCAGCTCGGACAGGCCTGCCAGGCCTCATTTCAGTCATTTGTTTATTGCGGACCTCTGACAGTTGAAGTTTAAAAGTCATCAGGTTTTCCAACCCAATCTCATGAGGAAACGGATGAATTTTACGAGGTGGCCTTATGAATTTGTACGATGTGATTTGAGCAGGTATGTGCGGTTTTTAGAAAATATGGATGTCATGAAAGTATGAATATATGAGATTAGTTAGAGATTCGCCAAGAACATAAAATGGTTACGAATTGTCATGATTGGGCTTCTTGTTTACCTTTACATTTATTCATTTGGCAGACGCTTTTATCCAAAGTGACTTACAAGGGGAGCAATTAGGGGTTTCGTGCCTTACTCAAGGGCATCTTAGTCATGGTATTGAAGGTGGAGAGAGAGCTGTTCAATCACAATCCTGCCAATGTGGGAATCGAACCAGCAACCTTCAGGTTAAAAGCCCGACTCCCTCACCATTAGGCCACGACTACCAACAAGACTACCACGACTACCCTTGTTTCCGGTTTCACATAATTCACATAATTTTTCACATTTAAAAAAAAAAAAGCATTATTAAATTCTATATATTAATATATATATATAATATTAATTCCTTTAAAAGAGCTGAGCTGTCATATTCTAATAGTACTTTTATTGTTTGAACATGTACCATGGTATAATAGGATGGTATTCTATACTATGCAAATACCATACACTGTAAAAAAGATTTGTTGGTTTAACT